>CAJUYG010002114.1:0-13436 GCA_910591675.1 Galerucella calmariensis
ATAGCCAAAGATTCATTTGAAGAAGAAAAAATTAATTCGGTACGCGGTTCTGGTAAACTTCGCGACCCTCGGAGTTTTATGTTAATTTTAGATTTTTTTGAAAGCTTACCTTAAATAAAGCAGATTAGAACAAAAATTTCGCTGGATCATTCAGTAATTATTTCAAAAATCACGATTTTAGTTCAAAAAATTGTACTTTTTCAACACTGACTCGCTATTTCACGATAAATATTTTCACTTTTGATAGTAAAGGTTATTATCTTGAGCTAAATGTCAGTCTGTTTCACACAAAAAACCGGAAGAAAAAACTTAAATTTCGCCAATTTTTAGAAATATTCGTAAGCATAAATATTTTCGTTTGGCACTTAAGCTTATAAAATTACACACTAAAATCTTATGTCAGAGCTTATGTCTAGATATCCTAGGTTCACAAACTAGAATCAGGTGACACTTCCTAACGACGTTGTCAAATGGTCTTGATTTTCTTTCAGCTGAATATATTGTAATAGATTACATGAATATATCACAATATAAAATTATTTGCATTTATAACCATGAAGATTTATATAATGGTTAACAATTTTTTTCTTATTCTCTTGTTCCGTATTTAATGATATTTTAGTTACACTTTGATCTGTGTCAGTTGGTGGGGAAGCGGTATGTGTTGAATTATGATAATGTTTTTTTGCTCTAGTAGAAATCCCATGAAGTCAGTCAATTTGAGGTGAAGAGATGTATTCCCTTTCCCTTCTCGAAAAAGTGTCTAATCTGTATTTCACATGAATGAGCGCCGGATCGACGTTTCGCAATCCGCGCGCGCGAATTGCGAAACGTTGACGCGGCGCGCTCGCTTCGCTCGTGATATCGATCAATCAATCCAGATCTTTGAATTATAAAATTCATTGATAAGCATACTGACTTCCCTTCCCCTTTTTGGAAAACATCATATGAAATAAAATCATTTTATATTCATGTCTATCTATACGCAAACATGTTTATTACCTTCCCCTTCTCGAAAAAGTGTCTAATAATTTGTATCCCACATGAATGAGGTATTTCGATTCTTTTATGAAAACTATATTTTCCCATTTATTCAAGTAAACATTTGTCGAATGTGGAATAATAACAATATAAATATAAAATATGACTACATTTGAATAGTAAAATCCACTGGAACTGTGTTCTTGCGATTAATTCAAAAACCCTTCTTTTTTATCATCGGTTCGTGATATGACGAATATTTATATACCTACTTATCGGGACATTTGACGTTAATTTTCAGCTAAAAGTCACAAAAGTATACATAATTCTTTGTTTTTTCTCTAACGTCATAAAATATACGTACCAAGCTAGTACCTGTGGAACATACAATATTATGTCTAAAAAGTACATTCTCAATACATAACTTTTAGATCATAAAGATAGAAAGTACATCGGTGTTATATATGAAAAGATACATCTAAAATCTTGGTGCTATTTCTAAGCCGTAACGAGCTACGGAAAGAAAAGCTGGCAACATTGCCAATTCTCCGCTCACTCTTAAATTTGTGACCATCCGATATCAAGACAGAATTGTCAAAAATTGTCAAATATTAAAAAAAATGGCAGATTTTTTGTACTTTCAATTGCGATTTTCTCTTTCAAAAGTGAATAATCCAAGAATTTTTCTTATTAAAACGTTCTATAGCGATAGGGCTTTCTATTAAAAAAAAAATCGTTGCAAAATTCCGAGGGTCGCGAACCTTACCGGACCCTGGTACGCAAAACTGGAAAATCCTGTATTTTTCGAAATATTTCAAAATTATAGTTTGAGTTGGAGTAAAATTCGTGGTGTAATAAGATTTTTCAAAAATTTCATATTTTCCTCAATACTTGTCCGGTCCCGGACTTTTGCCGGGCTCTGTATGTGCTGAGAACATAAAAGCTGTGAGTATAATTTTCCTACCAAGGCAAGGTTCGGAAGGGTCTGCTGGTTCCTCCGGAGATATAATATAATCAGAAATATTGAAATATTTTTGTTCTATTTCAATTTCTCACCTTAAACTATGATTGATTGCCTCACCCTACCTTCTCTACCCTGATTTGTATTCATTTGAGTTTCTTGCTATATTTTTTGTGTATAGAAAATATTTAGAAAGTTTATATCTTATAGGTACTAAAAAGGAACTTGATGAAATTCAGAGGATTGGATTATTTAAAGATGAATACGCTGAAATGTGTCCGGATACTGCGAGTGAAACGGGAGCAATGAGTGAGAAATCAATTTCGTTCGTACCCAAGACTGTTAAAGAAAGACGAAAGAAAACCATTGATATGATGCCGCGAGTTAGTAGATTGGTGAGCTCTTATGTTAAATTATGATGAAGTATATCAAATTACGAGTGCGGAGAGTGACATTTTCGCACAAGTGATAACCCTGCGAGAATTTAACGAAACTGGTTTGAGTAATAATGGAATACACAAAATTTCCTATGGCGTAGCAGTTAGCTGAAGACGACTTCATAAGTCCACGACGGTTTTGTATAATAACAAAGTTTTACATGCAAGGGAAAATTGGGAACTGGCTAGATAACACCAAACTCAAATTGAGGTTGACACAAGGACACCTCTATACAAAGAGTTTACTGAACAGTGTTGACAAAACTCTTCACCAAGCTGTTGAGACTGGGTGAGGCTTAGAAGCTGTCATTAGCATATACTTATTTCAGCCATATAATGAACTGGTCATATCTGATACTTCCGATAATGAATGTGACACTAAATTTCCACTAGTCATACCACTAGAGGTCAAAATATTTTCGGAAATTTTTTCAAGCTCATGAATATTTTGAAAATTATCCTGAGTCGAAGACTAGGGATAATTATCAAAATATTCATGAACTTGAAAAAATTTCCGGACTTAATTTGACCTCGTGAGGTATTCGGTAAGAGAATTCCACACCAAATGTGTTTATTTCCAACAACGTCAATTTTCGTCTCCAATAACCTGCAAGAGTATATAATAATTGCGTTTTTAATATAAACATCAATCATAATGGTCCAAGAATTTAGAAAACATCTAAGCTTGTAGTTGGAATGAATCAAAATTATCATGCGAACAAATATAAATTATATTTAAAAAAAACATTCTGTCATTATAAACGTCAAGGAAATTTCATATACAGGGTGTTTCAAAAAAAGGTAACACCGTCTCTAGGATAGGTGAAAAACAGAAAAATAATTGGGGTTGGCTTAGTGAAATTTTTTTCTAACGCCATCCGTTTTCAAGATAAAGGGCGTTGCGTTGAAGAAAATGAAAAATTACACATTTCTTACGATTTTGCCGAAACTACTGGCACCATTGCAATGAAATTTTTTACGAATATGTTTTGGAAGCTGATATATCCCATGAATTTGTTTTTATATCTAACTCTCGTAGAGGGCGCTAGTTACACGATTCATACAACGTATTATTCAACATAACTTTTTTAAGGGTAGAATTATTAGTCAAAACTCCAAGTGAACATAAACATCGTTTAATTTTACACCAAAAAGGTACTCTTGGTAAAACTCGATATTATGTACCGTTTTCGGAATATTTTGATTTGAAAATTATGAAGTAATAATCGCTCCGCTTCAGTTTTTTACCTATCCTAGAGACGGTGTTACCTTTTTTTGAAACACCCGGTATAATTCGCTGTTGGGTACCCACCGTTGCGATGGTGATCTGTCAGGAATACACGTTCTGATTGGTTGAAAATCACATGAGTGGAATTTTCTACAAAATTAGATTAAGGGATATGATTTCTAGGGAAACCTTAGAAACACTTTTTGATAATTGAAATTTACCGACGACAGTTGACCTTAATCCGCTAGATACAGAAATAGCTCAAATAATAAATGATATCGCTCTAAACAACTTAGGGAATTATAATAAAACCATTATTTTACAGAAAGTCTGCTATATCTACATTTATTCTATCGCAATTCAACAAACACCATGCAGTGTGTACCGTCAATGAGTACTGCAAATTAGAGGCATGATGGATCGTTATAAAATATGTACCCAAATACCACTTTTTTTTAACCTTCCTAGTTTGTGGGATACAGGCTGTTGAAAGCTGCAGAAGGAATATGCATTTTATTTCATATCTGCTCGGGTTATGGGAGTATAAATCTAAAATTTTTGGCAGGTCATGTAGGTTTTAACCCAAGTAGCAATTTAAATTCTATAAGGTTTGTATAAACAGCTACAAGATATGTCTTATAGAATACTAATGCCCAGTTTCACCAACCATTTCCTAAAGTTAGGTAATACCTAAATCAGATTTTGGAATTGCTAAGTGAAATTTCCGTTTTACGACGCGGTAATAATTACTTGAGAGTGACCATATTGGGTATTTTATATCATGTTTAGACGTTTCTTAGCGCATGGTGAAACGTAAATTCTATTTTGTTATTTCAAAATATGTTTTAGGTACCACCTAACTTTAGGAATTGGTTGGTGAAATCGGACATAAAATTCTTATAACGGTCTACAAAACAATCAAATGATCCTTACTAAAAAAACTAACTAAAAAGGGCCCATTTTTATACAACTGTTTGGTTATATAACATTTCTATAAAAAATTTATACAACTCTCAATCGACTGTTTTATAATCATTTATACAGCTACTATAAAAGGATTTAATAGTGTGTCATGTAGTCATATCTATAAAATGGGATTGAAGCGGCACTATGAAGGTCTCACAAAATGGTTGTATAATGCGATATATTTTTTATAATGCTGTTATTTCGAGCACAATGGAAACATTTTATCATCTAGCAGTTTATGAGAGCATTTCATTTTTTAGTGAAGAATATTAGAACCAAATTATATTTCAATTTGAACGTGCATCCTACATTTCATTTGTAGTAATGGAGACTTATCAAAACGACTTGGGCCGCTTGGGCGGACATCGATAGTAAAAATTATGATATCATTTGGATGATTTAATAGCACAAATTTTGATGCGCGCTGTGTACCAACAGCTGTCTGCTCTTGATAGTTCATTCTAACGGAGGACCCATTCATCTTTATTTGGAATTGGGACGGTGTAGGGCAGGTCGTAGTTCACTGTTGGAGGCATTATGTCAGAGGTCATTCCCAGAATACTGTGACTTTCAGTGTCCATTAGCATTTTGCTCCGTTCTGTATCAGCCTGATTTGTGCATTTGAAAATATGCACAATTGTGTATGCTGTCCATCTAGCCTATCTTTCCAAAAATATTTGGAGAGGAGGTAGGTCCAGAAGGATTTCCATGGCTGCTGACGGTGTGGAGCTGATAGCTCCAGTTATTGCCAGGCAAGCCTGCTTCTGTAAACCAGAAAGCTTTGCTTGGGCCGTTCGCTGTGAAGCTTTTGGCTACCAGGCAATAGCTCCTTATGTGATCATTGGTCTGACGATCATCACATATATCCAATAGATTTGTTTGGGTTTCAAGCCAAATGCTTTTCCACATAACATGTGACATGTCCACAAGGATAGTCTGGCCCTCTGGATAACTGGTATTTGCAAGTAAGAGTTCCAAGTGAGTTCCATATCTAGGATAGTCTCCAAATATTTCACTCCCGCTGCAAATGGAATAACCTCACCATTGTAGGAAAGTGGTGGACGATCCTCCAACTTCCTTTTCCTGGAGGATGGAGCTATCACAGTTTTGCCAGGGTTAACAGACATCTGTTCCCTCTGACACCAACTGTGGACATCGTCCAACGTCTCTTGGAGGATATTATATGCTACCCTTCCTGACTTTATGATGAGCATTTTGGTGGATGCTCAGGGGGGAATTATATAAAGCTACCCGCCTGATGTAGCAATCCAGTGCTTTTTCAGGAAAGATGTTAAATAAATAAAACAATAAGATTAATATTCACTTTCCATAAATAATAATTGACCGTAAACAACAAAGTACAGAGCTGACGAGAACTGTCAGTGTGATATTGGAAAAAGACATAAGACACATTGCCGCTATGAAAGGTACGTCTGCATCCTATGTGAGCGCTGTAATTTCTCCCGATTGATAGGTCGCACTTGTGCGTAATCTTAACATCAACTAATCAAATTTTTGTGGGTCAACGATTTGGGTTAACGTTTGTAATACATTTAAACGGTTCATTATTGTGAAATTTTGATAAGGATTGATCACAGACCTGGGGACCTATTCTCAGCATATGCAAATTTGCATTCGCATATAACAATTTACGAATGGCTACATGCGCATTCGTAATGAATATTGTATTCTTTCCTATTCGCATACGTGGTTCGCAAGTGTTTACGAACGGTTAGCTAAACACACTCGCGTAAACATGGCAATACAGCATTAGCACATAGTGTGGCTCAGAAAATATAAAGGCATCTTGCTAACTGCTATAGGTATTTTGAGATTTCGCCGGCTATCATAAATTATGTCAATGAATACACCGTACACTTTAAAACATATACAAAAGCGAGGTTATGTATGGCAAGTACGCATTCGTATATGTGATTCACTTAAAATATTCCGCTCGCTGCAATTTCGAATGATACATACGCATGCGAACCAATTGCGAATGTTCAAAAATAGGAACCTTCGCATTTATAAACATTACGTATGCGTATCTCAACATTCAGCAGCTGAGAAAAGGTCCCCTGCCTTTTTTCCATGTCTTCTAACGTAATGTGTTAGAAGGACATTGACAATCGATGACGCACACCAAGATGGGTATTATAATGAACTCTATATCCACCTATCAATTATCATGAAAAACGAATTGAGTTGAACGTTGTTTAAAATTTCATAATCATTTTCGTGGAATTTCGAACAGAAGACCTAGAGCCTAGACCTAGAAGGTACAGTGCCAGTTGATCGCGCTTAGACGAACAGACGCAGCGAAGAACTTTGTTTCATAATAATATAGTTATACATACAGTGTTACCCATTTTGTTTGGAAGCCCCCTTGTAAAATCCTCATTTCTCAACCAATTCTGATTTTTTTTTCGTTAGATTCAGTATTAAAAACAGTATTTTGGCACAAATGTTCATAGCTCAATCACTATTTTCAAGGCCCTATATGTTAATTTTCCTTTGCCAAAGAAGACAAAAGTACATTAGACATTTTTTTCTCAAATATAACTAGATTCGAAATCATTACAAATGTAGACTAGCAAAATTTTATAGAAAAATTTTCATCAAAGACAAAGTTATTACAGCATGAATTTAGAAAACGTCGTATTTTCATTAACTTTTCACGTGGAATGTAGACAAATTTTTGAAGTGGCAGCATGGTAAACAAAAACTAGGACTCAAACATATATTATTGCACAGTGAAAATTCGAAGCCGATAACTCAACTCGTTCTGGAACTATAGCTGCTGGAAGTAATGTAAAATTGTGCATTATACTTGCATTGCATTATACAGTGCTTTTCAGAAAAAAGTATCCACCTTTAATAACTTTTGTAATACTGGTATTTAGAAAAAATCCAAAAACACGTCAATTTATGTTGGAAGGGGCAAGCATTATGGCTTATTTAAACTTACTGGAAAAGCCACCCCCTTACCCCTAGCAGCATCCCCTTTATTTTTTCAAATTACTTTTCATATTTTTTATGTAAAATTTGGAGACTCCTCTTTGAGCTGATTTCAAAAATGTATAATACTTGTAGGTTAAAGTGGTTAGTTTATGAGATAAACAATTTTTCTTTTAAGAGCACAAATTTTACTTATTTTTTACTTTCACCTTATTTGCCTGTACTAAAAAGGGTTGTACAACAGTTCAAACTCTTTAATCTTTTTAACTGTGCTATTTATTCTACTCAAAAAATCCAAACAACAAAAAACTCTACTTTTTATTAAAGTTTCACATTGTCAACTAGAATTTGTATTCACTATTGATACTGTAATTTGATACATTATTTATTTTGTTTCTCTGAAATGGTTTACTCTTTGCAAGAAAGAATAGAAATTGTAGGTTTATACTACCAAAATAATAATTGTGCAAGAGCTGCTGCTAGAATATTGGCAATTTTAGGGCAAGTCAGCTTAGAGGCTCAACAACCCCAATCGTTGTCAACAATAAGTAGAGCGATCGGTATTTCATCTTCTACAGTTTTCCGAGTTCTACATAAATTCAAGTACCACCCATACAAAGCTAAGTTGGTGCACGAGTTGAATGAAGATGATTTTGATCGTCGTCTAGAGTTTTGCGAATCAATGACGCAAATTATCAATAACAATCCACAATAATTGTTAAACAATATTTGCTTTTCTGATGAATGCTAATTTTCATTAAATGGCTTAGTAAGTAAGCATAATTGTAGATATTGGGCTGAAAGTGATCCACATATTATGCGTGAATTCCATACACAACATCCCCAAAAGTTAAACGTTTGGTGTGGTATCCTGGGTGACCACATTGTCGGACCTTTCTTCATCAACGGAAATTTAAATGGTGAATCATATCTTGAGTTACTCAGGGAAGGGGTTGACCCACGTATTACAACAATAATAGAAAATGATGATAACCTTTCCGAAGATTTACTGGTATTTCAACAAGACGGAGCTCCCCCACACTATGCTATGCCTGTCCGACAATTTTTAAACGAAACATTCCCCGCTCGTTGGATTGGTAGAAGGGGGCAAATGATGGAGTGGCCACCTAGGTCACCGGATTGAACACCCCTAGACTTCTTTTTATTGGGGTATTTGAAAACAAAAGTTTATGCTACCCAACCAGAATCTCTGGATGATTTACGAGAGAGGATAGAAAATGAATGTCGACAATTAAATCCAGCCGTATTAAGCAATGTCAGAGAGGCATTTCAAAATAGATTATACCATTGTATGGAAGTGAATGGTACTCATTTTGAACACTTATTGTAACTTCATAATAAATAGCACAGTTAAAAAGATTAAAGAGTTTGAACTGTTGTACAACCCATTTTAGTACAGGCAAATAAGGTGAAAGTAAATAATAAGTAAAATTTGTGCTCTTAAAAGAAAAATTGTTTATCTCATAAACTAACCACTTTAACCTACAAGTATTATACATTTTTGAATCAGCTCAAAGAGGAGTATCCAAATTTTACATAAAAAATATGGAAAGTAATTTAAAAAAATAAAGGGGATGCTGCTAGGGGTGAGGGGGTGGCTTTTCCAGTAAGTTCAAATAAGCCATAATGCTTGCCCCTTCCAACATAAATTGACATGTTTTTGGATTTTTTCTAAATACCAGTATTACAAAAGTTATTAAAGGTGGATACTTTTATCTGAAAAGCACTGTATACTCCGTTGTATAAGGTTTGGAGTTAAATTTCGAGGTTGATCATTTTTGTGAACAAAATTATTATTTTTTATGGTTACACTTTGTATCGAATACCCAATATCTGAAATTTATGCTTATCGAGATATTAGGGAAATGAAGCAGTTCTTCAAATAGATCACTTATCCTTATCCGTATACGTAACGTAACGCAGATACGTGATTGATCAAGGAGGAGTATAAAGCAAATGCGTTCGAACGTAACCATACAAACTAAAAAATAGTGAGACACTATTATCTTGACCATTGAAAATAAGGTTATGATTTTTGAGCACACAACAGCACTTTTGTCGTTGGGTCGTTGAAAAGCGCGAACACGGAACACAATAAAGCAATGCGTACGTTAGGTACGTATGACGGATGGATACGTTCCACGTAACGTAACGAATCGTAACGTATCGCTTCTGCACATGCGCATTTCGATACGTATACGGATGAGTGGTGATTTTTAAAACTGCTTTAAGTATCTCTATTAATTTTTTCAATAGCAAGTTGACAGGTGCAGAGCTTCATATTGAAAGTTCCAATGCCAATTCCAAAAAAATCTTGTTGGGTCGATTAGTAGGACGATCAAAGTCATTGGAGGAATGTCGTAGACCTGTATACAGTTGATGTTGTATACAGTATTTATTGTTGTTAAGAAATTGATGAAAACTTCAAGTTAAAAAATGCTGAATATCTTTATCTTAGGGCCAAAGATAGGGATGGTTTATGTTTACCTCACCATACACAATCCTATGCGTTTTCAAGATACTAACATGTTTTCAAAAATATTAATTAATTCAACCTTACTATTGCACAAGCGTGAGCCGTGTTGTGTATTCTCCCATTCTAGCAGGCTGTGTATCTACCTGTCATAGTTAAATCAGTTGTCATTATTTCGCATCGTAAAGTGATAGAAACTGCTCGTTTGGAATTGAACAATGTTGAGATTTAGGGTATTCCACACAAAGTAACATTCAAAATAGCATATAGTCCGAGAGCTGGCACCAATTTTTGGGTAGGTATTTGAGGCAAGCTGAAAACTCTCAGATACCTCTCCTATTATATCCCAACTCGGGATTGTAGACCTGGCTGGTGAGTAGCGGGGCTAAATCAACCCCTACATTTTTAAAAATATAATTTTTTTTACCCCAAAAATATATATGAGGCACTACGCAATTTAACATTGCCAGACGCGTGCAAAAATATTTTGCAAAAAATTATAAAAAATGTTTATGAGGCAACTTGAAATTTTAATGGAGTATTATTTATAACTAAAAAATAAGATTCCCAAAAAGACAGATCATTTCGGTGGGGCTTTCTACCTGCCAGGTGATCAAACAAATAATGAATAGGTATGAGTCTGTAGTGCTATAGACCATCTGTAGTGTGATAGAGAGCGCATAACGACAGCTGTCTTCGTTCTTGCTTGCCGCGTTACTATTGACTCTGGCGAGGCCACGTGACTTACAATAACCCATGAGGTTTCTAGTTGAAATTTCGGATTGAAAAATATAAAATTTTCGGATTTTGTACAAAACACATTTTGCATAAAAGGGATTGTATTGATTTATGGACGTTAAAGGGACATATTTTTTGTGATTTCTTTTTAATTTTTAAAAATTAGTTATTTTGCCAATTTTAATGCGAATTTGAACGTAATAAATTGTTCAAATATTTGATATTTCCGCAGAAATATTTATTTTTTAAAGAGAATTTAAAAAAATATATTTTTTCAACAATTTTTGTTCCAAAAATTTTTGTACCGGATTCATATTATTACCCCTACATTCAAAACTAAAAATTGTTTTTTTTTCTCTGGCAGTATTCTAAATCAAAATTTATACGGAAATTTGAAATTTTTTCATCTTACAATACATAAGGGTTACGTATTAAAGAAATCAATAATTAACATAAAAAATCGCAAAGCCAGGTTTATAAAAATACAGGGTGTCTCATTATATTCTGACTGTTTTCAAGAGCTTATATCTTCGAAACGGTTCTGGGTAAAAAGATGCGGTTTTCACAGTTAGGTTTAAAATTACCGTAAGTTTTGTTGTGACACATTCATATAAATGGCCTACTTCCGGTTTACCCGCTAGAAAAGTGTCGTATTTTCAAAATACAGTAGATGTAATGTTTTAAACGGGACACTCTGTATATCAAGCAATTTCTTAGAAGAAAGCAGAAAGCAAAGTTAGATAACTTTAACTGGGATACTGTAATGATTCAGGAATAAAGTTGAAATTGTCATAAACAAAAACTTCATTAGCTTGTAACTAAAAGTAAACAGTAAAAAACAAATGAGAACTTGTTTTAGGACACTATAAAACAAATGTTCGATGTGTCTTCCTTCTTGGTCTATACATTTGTGGAATCGAACCATTAAGTTGTCAAATGCTGCTGTCAGCATTTCAAGAGGAATATTTTCCATTACCTGCCGTATGTTATTTTTCAATCCTTCAATTGTAGCAGGCATCGGGTTGTAGACTCTATCTTTCACATATCCCCATACAAAAAAATCTGGATCAGTCAGGTCTGGAGAATTTGGAGCCCATTCTATTGAACCACTCCTACCAATCCAATTATTTACAAATTGTTGGTTAACAGATTCTCTTGCTATGTTGGAATAATGGGGTGGAGCCCCGTCTTGTTAAAAGTAAACATTTTGGTTTAAATTTGAGAACTTTTAGAATTCTAAAAACTTTAGTTCCGTCCATTTTCAAATTTGATGCTATTTTTCTGATTTTCTGATTGAAGTTTTTGGATTTCTCTGTACAAGTTCATAAACAGATAACACTTCTTCTAAATTTCTATTCACAGTTCTCTTTTTTCTAGATATAGAAGCAGTATTCCTAAATTTGGTCAACCATGTTTTAATAGTATTTGTAGCTGGAGGATTTTTATTGAACTGTCTTCTAAATCGTCTTCTAGTCTGAACATAGGATTGATTTTGGGCATATAAAAATATTGTTTGAGATTTTTCTTGTGCTGTATACTGCAGTTTGAGAGATTAAACACTTCAATTTTATTGAATATAAAACACAACGTGACGTTCTGTCAATAATCGCAATATTTTTGCGATGTGACATATTAACGCATCCTTGATTATTATTTATTAATAACATATCTGAATCATTACAGTATCCCAGTTAAAGTTATCTAACTTCGCTTTCTGTGCACTAATTTTAGACTTCAAGGTACCGTTATAAAGTAAAAATATGCGTCTTTTAAGAAATTGCTAAATATACAGGGTGTCTCATTTGAAAAATTACATCTACTGTATTCTGAAAATACGCTACTTTTTTAGCGGGTAAACCGTAAGTAGGCCATTTATATAAATGTGTCATAACAAAACTTACGGTAATTTTAAACTTAACTGTGAAAACCGCATCTTATTATCTAGAACCGTTTCGAAGATATAAGCTCTTAAAAACAGTCAGAATATAATCAGACACCCAGTATAATAATTCCCCAGCAGTACAATTATTTTAAGTATGAAAAAAATTAGAAATAAATTCTATTCATTCCACATCAGATATAAATTAACATTCTTCGTCTGTGGATTCTTCATTAGAAGTAACGAAATCTTCGGATTCATCTGTGTCAGATTCGGCATCCTCTAAACCATCTGCGAAAATATATATATATATATTCATTTTTTCAATTAATCACAAAAATTTTAATGCAGCAGTTATTAAAAATAAACGATTTTTTATTCTCACCTGCAGTATGATTTTCACTATCATATCATTTTCACACTATTTTTACTTTCCTCGTGAACAACACCGTCGAATACCAATTGCGGCATACACTCTCCGTCAAACCAGTGAAAATCTATTGTATCCTCATTAGGTGTCTATCCATTTCTATTAGATGTTAAGGAAATTCCGACTAGAAACCTCATGGGTTATTGTACGTCACGTGACCTTGCCAGAGCCAATAGTAACGCGGCAAGCAAGAACGAAGACAGCTGTCGTTATGCGCTCTCTATCACACTACAACTTATTTATAGCACTACAGGCTCGTGCCTATTCATTATTTGTTTGATTTGTCTTTTTTGGAATCTCATTTTTAAGTTATAAATAATACTCCATTAAAATTTCAAGTTGCCTCATAAACATTTTGGAACTT
>CAJUYG010002114.1:16399-39562 GCA_910591675.1 Galerucella calmariensis
CTTTAAAGCATCATCGTCATTAAGTGATTCAATCTTCAGGGTTATAATTAATGATAAAAGGCTTTACAATTCTTTTCCTAGATATACTTATTTCCAAAATTCTAAATTTTTTAATTTCTCAATGATCTCATCTACTTCCATCATATTATTTCAATTTCTATTAAGTTTTCTTTGAATCTTCCCATTATTTCCTGCATTTTATCATGTTTTTGTGTAATATATATTATTCCTCCACTTTCTGTAATATCAAGATTCAACACAGTTTTCGATATTTTTGGATAAATTAGCTACTTATCTGTTAATTGTATTGAATTTTTTTCTGTTCAAATGAGACAACAATTCAAGAGACCACATTTTGCAATCATACACTGGAAGCTCAAGATTCTATATGTTCTGTATCTATATAGTAGGGAGGGTGAGTGTAACATCTCGACTGGTATGGTAATGCGACCCGAAACAGTGTAACACTGGGGTGGGTCCCAGGTCACAAAGGAATCGCTGGCAATGGAAAAACTGACGAACGCGCAAGAACAGGATCATCAACCCTGATGAACGGACCCGAACTAGCTGTTGGCATTCTCAGATGCTCAATTAGGTCATAGGTCATGGTTGAGAGGGTGGGTGAAAAAACAACACAATAAACACTGGAAGAATACGCGCAGGCAAACACATGGAAAATTCATAAAAGAAACATCAGAGGAAGTAGCAAAAAAGCTGCTCTCAATGAGCAGGAACAAACTACGCATTATAATGGGGCTACTTACGGGACACTTTCCCACCTGTACAAAATAGGGCTGTATAACGGAGACCTTACATGTAGAAGATGCAAAAGGGATACCAAAACAGCTCTGCATATACTGTAAGACGCTGGACCACAGGAGGCAAGAACTGTACGGTAGACCCTGAATGACTCCAGAAGACTTCTACAACCAACCAGCAAATAATCTGTATGAGCTAATACAGGAAACGGATTGGCTGGATAGGCTGTAGTCAGTACACTAGGAGGATCCACAATAAGCACAGGAGGTAGAGGTGGTGGTTAAGGGACGGCTCCTTAAAAAAAGTAGCAACCAATGAAACAGCATAATCTCGAATCTAATGATTGGCTGTTATTGTTCTACCGTCATATATATGCTGCTTTTGTTCATTTGAGCTTCAAGCACTTGTGCGTGACGCCTCAGTCGTCACGACTTTTAAGCAAAACGAACACGATTTTTTAGGATCATCAAAACCACTTGCCATAATTATGCCAATGACAATAAATTTCCTGTGTTGTTAGAAGAACAGTTTTCAATTATAATGATTTTGATAATATGATTTTAGATATTTTCAGTAGGGTTTAAATCGTAATCGGTACAATCTTTACCTTGAAATAAACGTCAAACCGGTCAAACGTCAAATATTTAATGTCCGTGGCTTGAAGCTCATACATTTTGGTATGTGCTCAAGGGGCAAGGGGAAGGTAAGACTAGACGTCACGCCGGTAATAAACGAACAAAATTCAGTCATTACGAGCTGCTACTAGCAGCCAAAAGTAAATAAGCGAAAACACCTGTTATGTAAGCTGGCGCCCTATACCACGACCAGAAATTGTAATTCGTGGATTTTAATATTCTCCTTTTTAGTCTCCATGTGTGGAATATTCGTACTTTTGGGCATTATTGGGTTATGGATTCGAACCAATACCTGTAATTTGCGTTTGTAAGAAGAGTTTATGTGATTCAATTCGTAGCGTATTTTGGTATATTCCAGTAAATTCTATTCAACTCTGCTCGACCTCTTGGTATTTAAATTACATAAATTATAGTATATCACCAAAGGTCTGAAAGAAAATCAACTCATCATATTAGTTTATCACTTTGTGAATTCCTCCATTCACTTCAACTCGACCACTGAAAACTTTAGCAATTTCAAATACAACAGAGTTTAATTATAGATCTCTCGTAAATATAAACCGTCCCTCACCACTAATCTCTCTTTGAATAAGATGCTACAAACGCCGGTCACATAAGACGGCTGTTTTGGGGAATAATTAAACCCTCCAAGCTATCTCAGCACTGGACAACACTTTACTACAGCATTTCCTTAATTTAACGACCACGATTGTCCAAAGCGTTTTAAAATTGGATGGGTGTATCTTAAATAGGATCTCTCCATTATAAGTACGAATAGCAGAAGTTTAAACTCCCACACAATTAAATGGTTTCCAACTTTGTTCCTAACCCTATGTCCTTTCATGAATAATTGATACTTATTAGTTTACTGCTGAGTTAAATTATCATTATGCCTATAAATAAGTGAATTACATGAATTATTTGATTGCAAAGTGATGCGATTCAAAATTTTCTAAGATCTACTTGAATTGTTATATTTCATGCCTCCAACCAAACTATAGCGGAAGCTTCCGCATCGAGAGAAGAATTATTTATAGACAAATAAACTGATTTGTTTGACCCCCCTTTGTTTAAAACTGACATTGCTTATTTTTTATTAAGAAGCCATATTAACGTGAAAATATTGGGAAATTTTAATATAAAAAAATAATTTATTCGAGTGTAATTTCCTCAATGTGAAAAAAATTGTTCTCCTTCATGCACACCTTCATACAATTGTTCTTCAGAAACTATAAAAGTCCACGAAGCACAATATAATATTTTGTTATAAAATATAACAATGCTATTTGGGTAAAAATTGTTTTCATAACCCAGAAAAAAACCTAACATCTTCAATAATATTCCATCATTTTAAAACAACAAATTAAATATTCAAAGTAAATAATTTGAGAGTTTTGACAGAAATTTACATTTTTTATATAGATTATAAGCCTCAAATAAGATACTTACTACTTTATACCGAAAAAATAAGTATTTCAGTATAATTGTACATTTATTGTTACGAGAAAAAAACCCATTTGCTACAAATCACATATTTTTTCACCCGTGAGAAATCACATTAGCCTACAAATTATGTGGCAATTGGAACAAAGAATTCTCACCCCACCCTTCCCTATTATTCAGTAACGGTCACCACTTGTATACGTTTGGCGTCAGTCTGCATGTGAAATTAGATCAGTTTTTGCAATTTTACTAATTATTTTGTTTTTGTGAAGTATGTGGCTAAAGTGCTCAGGACAAAATTAAGTTTAATAGTAGAATGAATGAATTGTTAAACTCATGGCGATTACAAGAGTTATGAGATATCTTTGAAGGTGAGGAGATAAATGACAATTATATTCAAGTAGGTAGAAGTAACAAGCAAGCGAAATGTACCTCAAACATACACATTTTTCAATTAAACCTGTCAGATCTACTTCAAGAACCCCAAAAAACTACTATGGGGAAAGCATTAATGAGCACACCATTGAATGAGGATACCATTGCTGGTTATGTTTTAGATCATATAGGTATGTTTAATTTTAAGAATGTATGGTTTCCGTTTTATAAATGTATGGTATCTATTTTGGAAATGTATAGTTTTCTTTTTAATAGATCGAAATATCCAGCAGCAAGTTTTTTATTCCTATCCTGCTTTCCTACTGAACAGTTTTATGCATAAATAGAGACCATTAATTTTTATTAGATTTAAACATGTTTGTCATGAAAATACTGTAATTTTAATCCGTGTCGACACTAACCATCGACCAATTCGATCGACTAGTCCACACATACGAAACGAAAGTCAACTTTGTTGTTCGACAGTCTGGAAACGGCTTAGACAAATATTTGTGAAAAATATATTTTCCTAGGTAACCTAATTATTTAGGGTACCGTGTGGAAGTTACCCATACTGCTTAATACACCGTGAACTCTTGATATATTTCTAAATATTTGGAAACATTTCAAAAGCTCAGTGTATTGAATAGTGCATGTGGGTAACTTCCATAAACAAAAAACAATACCATAAATAATTAGATTTCTCAGGGAAATATATTTTTCCACTATAAGGCAATATAATGTTTATGATAATTATAGTTCGGTCATGATAAATATGTTGAATTTTAGTGGAAATTGATAGTTTCCCTGAAGAAATAACATTTGTTTCCAACAAAAAAAAAATGATTTGCTGGGAAGAAATATTTTTTACGAATGAAAAGCATAACGTTAACTCGGACAATATACTTTTTTATGGTAAAGAAATATATTTTACCGATACAATACGTTTTTTTATGATAAAAAAATGTCATTCTGCCATAGAGTGATTTTTTAGGATAGAACAATATAGTTAGCTTGCAAAAGTAAGTATTTGTTATTGGAAAACTACTTTATTCAATTTAAATGCTTTCGAAGATTAATATAACTATTTTGTCATTATACCTCAATAAATGTTGTTTGAGACAAATATGATACATTTTTACAAGAATCAATGTAATTTTCGATAGATGACTCAATTTATTGATGACCATGAATATAATAATAATAACGTTTATTTGCAAAGAAAAAAGTTACAAGATAACAACACCAAATACAAAATATACAAATAAACAACATAAACCCAGAATAGTCCTAAAACTGTCCGTGGGAAAAATATTGTAAGATATTAGCATATCAACATTCAGCTAATAAAACAAAATAGATAAAAACAAAGAAATAGCACAAATATTGGGTATACATTCAAACGCACCAAACCATTTGGAAAATAAAAGATATCATTCCATTTCTATCCGGAATTCATCACGCGGAATATTGAGCCACATTCCTGGACTCTGTGTTGCTAAGTCTAGGCTTGCGCCTCGACTTAGCAATCTTCACAGTCGTCCAGGAATGTTAAGCTTTTCCTACCCTGTAAACAATGTACTATTGGTCGATTTAAATTCCCTCTGAAAAGTCATTTATTCAATATTCCGCGTGATGAATTCCGGATAGAAATGGAAATGGTGGGTTTTTCTATTTAAATTGTTTCACACAGAGAGAAAAAAAGTATAATTGTCTTATATCTAATAGTTTAGCCTCTAAATATAGCTGATCAGAAGAAAAAGTTCTTGTTTTACCTAACATTATTTTTGGTATATATTTTTGAATTATCTCTAATTTATGAAGATGTGTGGGTAATGCACTGCCCCAAGCTAGGATGCCGTAACTTAATCTAGATTCTACCAACGCGAAGTACAATATCTTTAAATGGTTTATATCCAAAAAAGGTTTTATATTTTTGGAACTATAAATTAGTGTTCCTAATGTCTTGACCATCTCATTAATATGAAGGTTCCAACGAAGATGCTGGTCAATCGTTATACCCAGATACTTTATAGATTCTGTGGAAAGAAGATATGAATCTTGATCTTGCCGAGGTTCTCTCATAGTTAGAATGTTATAATTAGGTAATCCGTTTTTGTAACAAGCAAAAGGTAAATACTTTGATTTTTTTATATTAATTGTTAGTCATCTACTGTCGAACCATTTTTTAATTAAAACTAAGTCTTCATCCGCGAACTTTTTAACCGAAGCCCATGAATTTCCTTCATAAAAAATAACGGTGTCGTCAGCATAACTAATTATAGACCCCCTTATTTTCAACTTCAAAAGATTATTCACATAAATACTAAACAAAAATGGACCAAGCACCGTTCCTTGAGGAACCCCGTATTTAATAAGTAACTCTTCACTTTTTACACCGTTAACCTCTACACTTTGCTTCCTTTCGTGGAGATAACTAGTTAGCAAATCTAAGATTTTTCCTCTAAAACCAATCTCTTCTAGCGACTCTAATAATTTTTCATGACTTACCGAGTCAAAAGCTTTAGTCAAGTCTAAGAATACACATAAAGCAGATTTACTAGTATCAAATGCTTGATATATTTTTGATATAAGTGTAGAAATAGCGTCTTGAGTAGAAGTTTTAGTTTTAAAGCCGAATTGCATGTGTGATATTAAGTTGAATTTTTTTGTATATGTGTCAAATCTGGTTTTTAAAATCTTTTCAAAAATTTTCGTGAAGTTACTAATTAAGGATATCGGTCTATAGTTATTTATATCTGTCCTGTCATCACTTTTAAAAAGAGGTTTGACTGTAGCACATTTGAAGGCATTTGGGCACATACTGGTTTGAAATATTTTATTTATTAGAAAGGTGAGAGGCTCACAAATATGGTATGCTATTTCTTTTATAAGTTCTGCCTTTATTCCATCATTGCCGGGTGCTTTATTATTTCTTAGGCTCGCTATAGTTTCTGAAACTTCGGGTTTATTAGTTGGTCGCATGAATTTTATTCATCAACAATATTACTTTCCGAACTTGAAAGAAATCCTTTATTAAATATTATTTAGGCCATATGGAAAATCATATTTATTTGACACAATAAGATTTTGATTGTCACAAATAAATCTTTTTCTCGGTGCGGTGTTGCAGCTATATGCTAGAAATTTTAGCCACGTTATTCAGATTTATTGACATGCTTCCTCCAATGGTCTATAGTAGTGCCCCATTCGAGAATGTGAGATTGAAATCCCTTAGGCAATATTCATTATAACGAACTCAACATACTACTTCCATAGAGCTTTCGGAATTATCATCTTGACGACGAGATTTGCAGGAAAAGAACCATATCTTTTGGGAGACAAGATAATGAAATTAGTGGAAAATTCCGAACCGTTTTAATGAAAATGAAGATAATGATGATATGGTCTCTGCACTGAGCACTAAAAAAACATGTGTAAGAAATCCTGGTCCTTAGAATGATGGAATATTATTATGATTGTTACTATTATCTTGAGCGTACACTAGCTTAGCCATTGCTAGTGATGTTCACCTGTCCCGAGCGTGTATAACCGCAAATGGGATCAGGCTTAGTAGCTACATGTTTAGATATTCACAGACAGTGAATAAAATACTCAAAATTGCAGCCTTCTGCAAATGAATGTATAAATTTTTGCCAAGATCTAGTTGGATGAGGCTGCCTTGTATAGTTTTGGGAATTAGTTTTGTGGATGAAACTATAACCGACCTCACCTCTAGATAGATAGATAGATAGATATATTTATTCCACAAAATCACAATATAAAGTACAAAGCATGTAAAAGTTTAATAAAATACACAGTGATTTTAGCCTAAGCGTTGGAAATAACAAAAAAAGAGAAAAAAAAGTTTTAGTTGAAATTTGTCGGAAAAAATTCTGAGGAATTATAAAAAACATACTGATGTAGTAGTTGTTTAATTTTTCTTTCAAATTTTTTGTTTGTAAGATTTTTCAGATCTGAAGGTAAATGGTTATATACTTTAATACCTGAATATAAAGGGCCATTTCGAATGCGACTATATTATTTATAGTTTGGAGGTATTATGTCTTGTTTTCGAGTGGAATATTTATGTCTGTCATTTGGGGTAAGAAGTTCATTTTGATGCTTGTGAATTAATAGGGAAATTTTGTAAATATAAGTGTTCGTCATGGTCATTATTCTATTTTCTTTAAAGAATGGTCTACAAGAAGTTCTAGATTTTAAGTTGCAAAGCGCTCTAATTGCTCTTTTTTGAGCCATGAATACGGAGCCTGCGGATACAGCAGTCCACCAAAATTCAATACCATATTGCATTATACTATAGTATGTTGTTTTATTGCTCGCAATGCAAATACATATTTGCTAAGAGATTTATTCAGTTGATTTATATGAAAGTTCCAGTCAAGCTTGTTATCGATGTGTATGCCTAAGAATTTTATGTTGAGAGAAGAGGTGATAGTTTGTTGACCTATATTCATAGCAACTCTGTCAGAGTCTCGATATAGGTTAAAGGATATATTTTGAGTTTTGCCGATGTTCAATGCTAGTCTGTTAGCAAGAAACCAATCCGATACGCCTTGCATGACGGTAGTAGAAGAAAGTAATGAAGAATCTTTGTTTATTCCGCTGACAATTATACTGGTATCATCGGCAAAAAGAGAAAAATAAGCATTGGGAAAATTCACAACCAAATCATTGATATATATAAGAAATAATGTTGGTCCCAAGATAGATCCTTGAGGAACTCCGCATTGAACATCGACGCAACTCGAGTAGTATTGATCGCACCTGTTATTGACGGTATGATTAATTTGTACGCACACTACTCTCTTTGCATGCCACATCTGTCCTACCTTAATTGCAAAATCAGTGTATTTTGCGATCTTCTCGTCGTGTTTGTCTGAAATATAGTTTTTATTGGGTACAGCAGCATCCACTAGCACAACCGAGCCTTTTTTATCCACAACTACAATATCACACCGGTTAGTCGTCACCAGTCTATCAGTATTAATCCACCTATCCTAGTATAATTCAAAATCGGCATTCTCTAGGACTGAATGAATGTGCAGGGGCCAAATTCCTTGGCCAACTTCTGATGGATGAAGCTGCAAAGTTGATTGTGCCTGCGTAATGTGTTGTATCGTCTCTGTTTGTTGACCCCCTTTGCACTTGTCCGACACGATATTTGGATCTCTTATGACAAATTTCTTCATCAATCTCAATCGTTGGTATATCGGGTCGGGCAGTTGAGTGCTTCCTACAATACTTTGACGCTGGTCAGCAATACATTGTTCCGTAACATGCTGAAATTCTGAAAAATGTACAACGAATACATGGTGGAAGGCGTATCTGTAGGTCGTCATATCAGCTTTTCTCCTGGTGATTTCACTGTAGGTGCCCATGATGAACGGGTTAGTTCAGCTCGATAGTCCACTTCATGCGCTTCCTGGGTTTCCCTGCCTTTGTGGTCGTAGATGTGCCGACTTGTGTCACTCCAAAAATAGCAGAAGCCGGTGGAGAAGGATTGGTGCTGCTTTCTTTGTTATTTCTTATGCGGATTCAAAAAAAAACCATACAACCATCATTATATTGATAGCCGCCACCTGTCATTCATAAATTGGAAAAAAAGGGCCCAAAATTAGGGCAAAATCCAGATAGTGAATATTAGCCGATCAAAATAATATTTTAGACACGTGATGGCGGAAAATCCTGATATTTCATTGTTTTTAAGAAACTTTGTAGAGAAGCTTTGTATAGCAGTATTATACAGCGAGTCTGGACCCTGTTTAATATTCGTGAATTTGTGTGGATATAGCTAGCTATATCTATTACTTATGATAGACGGTAAACATTATAAGTAAATATATCATTCTCCCAAAACAATTCAAATACCCAATACACTGCATGTTGTACATGTCTTGAAATCGGTGAAAATATAAATGGGTGTATTATGTTTGTTGCGTTTGCATATCGTTTCAAAAATATTATTTCTCTAGGGGAGATCCGAAGAAATGCAATTTGCAAACAAATATATATATATATATACATATATATATATATATATATATATATATATATATTTTGTTTTGTTGATTTTACTATGTTTATTATGTATGAGGTCTTGGAATATCTCTTAGAGCATTGGATTTAGTATAGACTATTAAGAAATCTCTCCTTTCCTTCCATTCTCAACAAACATTCACTCATCTACTCTCATTCCAAAAACTTCGTGTCTTCTATAAAGAGGCCACCAGTTTGACTGGAGGATTTTCCAGTACTTGCAGTGGTTGTATTATTTTCTATCCAAAGTACTTTCGTCTGAATCCTTGTGAGCTCTTTCAGAATCAGGGTGTGAATTCACATCTTCGCATACGGCTTCACTTACTTTGCCATTTCATGTAGATGCTTCCTCAGAGTGCCAGGAACCAGGTCGGTAACTTATTTCACGTGTCTTTTACCCAGCTTCAAAATCCTGGTTGGAAGTTCCTTGTCTACTCTGTTTAGTAAACTCTCAATATGGAGGTGCCCTTGTGTTAACCTTCATTTAAGTTGGTGTTCCCCATCTAGCCAGTTGCCGATTTCCCCTCGTATGTAATAATTTGTGATTCCACAAAACGGTTCCAGAGCTATGGAGTCTCCTCCAGAAGCTTATTCTGCTAACTGGTCCGCGATCTCATCACCTGCCATCCCCCCACGTGCGCGTATCCATATCAAAGACACTTTGTTGCCTCTTGCCAGCCTGTTAGGCATTCTTCACCAATTTTTATCAGTCTAGACCTAGTTGTTGGATTACTGATAGCTTGAAGCAGAGCCTAGCTGTCAGTGAATACTTTAATTTTCTGTCCGGTATATCCTTTTCCAATGTTCTTACCAATACAGGCTGAAGCGGCATTCTTATCTGGTCGTACTTCGACCAGAGCTGGAAAAAATTCCTTTTCTGGGTCCACTCCTACCAGCGCCTGTGCCATGGAATATTTTGAAACCAGATGATTTCCCCAGAACTACCTAGGTGCACCTACTGTTCTCTAGATGAGATGATAATGTTCACTTGCTCAGTGAATATACTCTCCGGTGTCATGCTAACAAAACTCCGAGCTGTATTGGTGTGTTCTTCTCGAGTATTTTTAGGAGACCATAAGTCTCCCGATTTCAGCCTGAGAATTGCCATCATATCCTCATTCATCCTTGTAGTGGAAGTATGGCTCCAGCTACAGTTACGCACTGGGAATTTCAGACAGTGCAGTGCAGTGCAGATTCACATCGGATAGCTGAAGTCTCCACCCGCACGGACAGACTAATCTGATTACCAGGGTATGGAATCCCAGTTGTATAGCCTCATTCAGGTGATCTTCCACCGGGGCATGATCTGTAAAGATTCGCAGCTCATTCCCACTGATATTTAGTAGCTCTTCATCCCATTTAACACATGTCACCCATTACATGTGTCCATAGTCTGTAGTCTATGCTAGCTTTGTACTTATTTTTGTATTTGTCCTCGGACCACCTCATTTGTGGTACTGATTCTTAGGCCAAGAGCCGGGTATTTTTTGTAAAAAATGTACGAGAACAGGTATTTTTTACTGAATATGTTCAGGGATGTCCCTTGAATGTGAATACAAGTTGGCGTCATGGGGGGGGGCTTCACTTCAGCCGCTATCTTGAAAAACACCTTTTATTGAATATCTCGCGAACTGCGCATCGTACGACAAAAATTTGAAAAAATCATTATCGTAGATACTAACTACTGGAAACTTAAAATGAATAAATCAAATCGTCTCTCTAAAACGTCAAATACCTAAGAACGTAAATCGCTTCTGACAGCGCGTCGTTTGAAACGTCAAAATAATTATATGATCATAATTTTACTATAAGCGTTTTCGATTCTTACTTTTGGCTGCTAGTAGCAGCTTGTAGTGACTGAATTCCGTTCGTTCATTACCGGGCGTGACGCCTAGTCTTACCTTTCCCTTGCCCCTCAAGCACATACCGTAAAGTATGAGCTTCAAGCCACGGACATTAAATATTTGACGTTTGTCCGGTTTGACGTTTATTCAAAGGTTAAGATTGTGCTGATTACGATTTAATACGATTTAAACCTTACCAAAAATATCTAAATATGCAAAATTTTATTATCAACAACATTATAATTGGAAAATGTTCTTCTAACAACACAGGAAATTCATTGGCATTGGCACATGACAAGTGGTTTTGAGGATCCTAAAAAATAGTGTTCGTTTTGCTCAAAAGTCGTGACGACTGAGGCGTCACGCACAAGTGCTTGAAGCCCAAATAAACGAAAGCAACATATGATAAGAGAAAAAATGGACAACAGTAGCGATAGTGAATATGTACACCTCCCGGAATTAATTTCATTAAAAAATGTAAGGGTTCCGGTTGAAAATATGAGTTGAAAACGTATTAGCTCTTTACATTTTTATTACAGGCGAGGGAACAACCCTAGCGCATGATGAATATACACATATACAGCATTATAATCTCATTTACAGCGTAATAGCTCCTAAACTAAAAATGCTACGGAAAAAAGTTTCTCATTAAATTTATAGAAAATGTCATGCTCTACAATTCAGTTGCCACCATTATCGATTTATCATTGACCATTAACCAAATATTTAGCAAAAACCACATTGGAAAAAGTTTGGAGCGCTATACTTAAAAACCTATACGTAAAACAAAAAAAACGATTGAAAAAGATGGCAAATACTATTATCTACAATAATGATTTCCACAATTTTTGTTGAACCCCCCCCCCAGGAGGCCAACTTGAATTTACATTCAGGGGACACCCCTGAACATATTCGAGGAAAAAAATACCTGTTCTCGTACATTTTTTCCAGAACCTACTTTTTTGGCTGGGCGCTTGGACTATCTAGTTCAAAAGTATGTATGTCGACAGCTCGTCAGCTTGTACACCTCGAGAACTTTTGAATATGTATAAGCGAACAAGTATAGCCAATATAATTGAGGCACAAGGAATGGAATGGTTGAGACATATAGGTAGAACAACAAAAAATAGATAGGTATAGTGTAACTATTGTTAATGTGATGACCCATATTTTTAATACCTTTGAAGAAAAAAGCCGCCCAATGGCTCGAATATTGTGAAATAATGCTTTTCAAATGTAATTCAAATCAATATACTGGATTAAAATTAACCTGTATAAAATTTGTAATACAATTCAAGATCATCACATTAACATTAGTTACACTATAGAACGAGTGCTAAAAGGTGGAGGAGGTGGTGAAGATAGTGAAAAGAGAAGGGGAAGACGAAAGAAAAATGGTTCAAGGAGGTAAGGAGAGACCTGTGAACAGTGGGAGTAAGAGAATAGCAAAACGAAGCAAAGAACAGAAAAAAATGGAAAGAGAAAGTGAAAGACCTCGAAGCCGAGGGCTAGATAGGCCTGTAGTGCTGCTGCTCCTATAAGAGATTCACCAAATGATAGATAAATATTCGCTGACTCAGTATGACACGCATATTGGATATTTATTTTTGGTTCACCATTGAGGCACCAAACAGTTGAACTAGGTGTTAGGTTTTAAATTAAGAATGCCAAATATATAAACTTGCCTGGAAAAAGGAAAACATTGTTTCGATTCTCCATTGAAAAAGAATTGAAAGGACTCGATATCGGGACGGAAAATGTAAATTGTTTGCTAAGTAATATTTCTTTTGTACCTGCACACCATTGATATCTCAATTTCATCCAGAAGAAAGTTAAGAATATCATGTGAAATACGGTAAACTGATCTTTTATAGGTGTCCCAATTCCCCCCAACAACAAACTGGCTTAACAAAGATTTGAATGAATAGTACATATGGATGCAATCCTTTTCTCCAAGCTTTTATTTTGAAAAATTCCGTACTGCTGCATTTCCTTTGTATTTTCGCGTATTTTTCCTTGAATCGGAGTTTTCATTACAGTAAACTCTTTGTTATCTCCATTCAAAGAGACAGGACAATTTTTCCAAACCCTTCGAAAATAATATTAAGTAGTGAAAGAGCTAGAGCTTTGTGATAATAAACCTAATTAAATTTTCAATGACAAATTCAAACTGGGCACAATCATTCGCTTCGGGTGAGTTCATTTGGAACGAAAATAATAAATAAATCCAATGTTCGAATATACAAAGCTTTTCTTGTGGCTGAGCTCACAAAAGTCATCACTTGAACTGTTTATTTGGACTAATTAATTGGAACTGAACGCTTCATGAATTTGTAACCAGTTTTTAATGTATGACCTCAATTCGTTTTTCTCCAAATGACATTGAAAGCGGCCTTGTATGTGATTTTTGGGGTGACATTCACTGAGACCTAAAAGATCTATTGTGGCCTAAAAGCAGCCTTTTAATGACACTTGGCAGGCTTAGAAGTTGTACTTTTAATGCCTAGGCAGAAAAAGTTCGTCGCTAGGCAACCTTCCAAGTAATAATTTAAATTAAACTGGTCATTAAAATTGACAATGACATCAAGAAAACTCAAAATGATGCTGATGATAATAAACTGGTTTTATTGCATTAAAACTACAAACTACAACACGAAATTTTTATTGATTAGATATATTTATGGTGAATTGTGAAGAATTATTTAATACAATTGAACTCTGTCCACTTCCCTCCTTTCCAGTGGAATTAACAACTTTAGTATCCACACTTGATACTCCGGAAACGCCAGAAAATATTTTATTGCCGATGTTCGATTTATTGGCTAACGAGTCCTCAATATAGCCCTCCGCGACAGCGGAAGACTTCCATCCTCCATGTTGCTTCAACATTGTTATGTCCCCATCAGAATGCACTAGCAACGTGGCCGAAGTTCTGCGAAAGCAGTGCCCGGTATACTCTTTCGCAGCAATTTCTTCTGACATTTTACCGAATTTGTGAATGCCAATGAATTGATAATGTGCTTTACCGTTCGCATACTTATAGAAGACACGCCGATTATTTAAATTCGAGGGTCTGGAGGCTACATATTTTCTGTGAACGCTTAAATATGTCGTTACTAAGAAGATCTTGATCTTTTGGTCTTAGTATTTGGTAGCATAATTAGCAATTTGTCGCCCATATCATTTATATCATCTGTTTTCATTTGCAAAAGCTCATCACATCTACAAGCCCCAGCGACTGCAACAATAAGTACAACCTAAAATATAAATTGAAAATTAGTTCTTTAATCCATAATAGATCATTTTCAACATATTCCTACCTTCGTACAAATATAGTTCATCCGGGGCATCTGATAAAAATTTCCCGATTTCTTCTCTTTGAAAAACTCGGGATTTTTTTACCTGGAAACTATCCGTTTCAAAAAAGCCCGTAACTTCAGGTATTTCGCTAAATCAATGTTATTTTTTATGTTCAGGGGAGCTTTCAACATCGAATAGGTAGACCATAACGTTGAAGGCTTCATTTTCTTTGAAAGGTCGGAAAAATAGACAATCAGCACATTTTCAGAGAAAGATCCTATATTTTTCTTCTGTCTATATCACATGAATCTGCTGTATGTGAGTTCATAAACAGTTCTTGATTTTTCCGGTAAAAGGTCAAATTCCACATCTCGCGCCTGGTCTCTTATCTCAGGTGGTGTTGATTGCATTAATTCATCCTTACTTTGCAGTAAATCCATTTCTAACATGACAAGTTTTCAAAATTGACAATGACAAAGTAAACAGTAAACAAACATATTCAACAAACGTCATCAGCGGTAAACATAGTAACGCAGGGCCCAGTTACCTTTGATAAAATAATTTAGTTATTTGGATATTGATAATGAAACGCAATTTAAATATGAAAAAGTCGATTTTGCGTGGAATTGGAACAAATTTGAAGAAAAAATTATATGTTTCACACGACAGAAAAGCAGATTCAATGCCTTGGCTGGTTTCACCAGCCGCGGCATTAAATTTTGTGCTTTTATGTCTAGTGAAACAAATAACTATTTTTTAAGTTACGAGTTACGAGGTGTTATAATTTTAACAAACATTTAAGGTACACACCAGCGACAGAATGAAATTTTTTGGAATATACATTTCCAATGAGAACATGAACACATACATTTCACAATAAATCAATTTATTTCCAACGAAAATACTAACATGAAATTAATAATTGTGTGGTTATAGAACCACAATGCAAGTGAAACTTTTTTTTGACTGGACCTTAGTGTACACTCGTCAGAAGCAAACAAGGGCCCTAGATAGGTGTATCCATGTCGCTGTATTTTTGTGGTAATAATCGATATTTTATTCCTTTTTTTTTGGTATTGCCTGCATTTTGATCTAAAACATCAATTAACTTGAGCTGGTTCCGTGAACTAGGCAACGGCATGGTTTGTTGAATAAATATCGTTATGTAGCATACATTTCCGCTAACAGATGGTACTTGCCTAGCAATTTTTTCCCATTGTTCTTTATGATTAAAATTCTCTCCAGCATCGGATAAACTACATGTATCGCATTTTGGACATCGAAAATATAAATCGAACTTGGTTTCCAGAATCTTCCTATGGAAAACCACTATCCAAGTTTGACCCTTAACATTTTTGGAAATTTAGTTTTTCACGTCAGGTTAGGTTTAAGGTTTAAGCGACCGGGGGTCGCGACGCAAAAGATCTGACCGTTACGTTACGTTATGTTACGTTGCTTCGTTATGTGCCTTACTTGCGTGCGTGTGCTCTCTCCTGAGTTTCTCTCTCGTTTACGAAGCAGCGATTCATATGCTTCGGCCGGGAATCGAACCCGGGCCGCCCACGTGGAAGGCGAGCATTCTACCACTGAACCACCGATGCTACATTATAATTCTATGCAAAGCTGGTATTCGCAGTGCTGGTGATCTACTTGAATTTGTCCGGATGATTTTTTACCATTATTTCCATAATTTTTTTTGCGCGATTGGTCTTTTTTGTTTATTGGCAGCATCGGTTGTCAAGACGGTAGGTTGTGTTTACTGATTTCTAAGTTCAACACGTCGGTAAGTGATTTAGGTACTTACCGTTCAGACGTCGAAAAGTAATAAAACAATTCCACCAAAAAGGGAAATATATTTTTTCACGACCGTGCGGTTTAACCCACTTTCCCGCACGCATTTTAGTTTTGAAAGTATCACTAGTGCGGGAAAGTAAAGTTATGAATGTTTTGACCTTATTGGATAGTTTTTCACTTCGGAAGTTATAACCATTGTTACAACAGGTAAATAAACATTTACAAAATGGTTCATCAAATTGAATCTACATCTTTTCTGGCTTTTAGTTGCATTTTTAATTTTTTGAAAATATAAAATAATGAAGAATTTTTGATATAACCCTGTACACTCTTTAAAGTAGTGTCACAAAACAACTATCAAACCACCCGGGTTTGATATAAGGAAAATATATCAAATAAAATTCTTTCATCTACAAATGACTTAAAGCCGTTGCAGTCACCTTCATCGTCATTTTTATGTGACCTGCAAACGATGCCATCCTCATCGACGTCATCTACTTACCAGTTAAAATCAAATAACTCCACTGGACCGGCAATTTTGAGTAATTTACAGAATGCAACAAATTGTGTTTTCAAATTGATAATATTTATAATAGTTAATAGTTTTTGGTTGAAGTTTTGTATATGTATGTTGAAATAAAATAACTTTTGAAAAATGGGTTGGTATACATTTTTGTATATACGGTCGTAGGAAAAATAATGTTCCTAACTCATGCGTAAAGTGTCTTTCCCGCCCTTGACCGCTTGCCCGAACTCCGCTCCGCGTCGTTCGGGTCAAATGCAGTCACGTGCGGGAAAGTATCACTTTCCGCACTTGTTAGGAAAATAACTATTTAAACTGATCGAGAGGTATGGATGTCACTTTTGACATTTCGTCCATTTTTAAGAAATTTAAATTATTTTATCCGGAATTTACTTCAATACGATCTCGCAAAAAATGGTATAAGCATCTCGAACGTTAAGGGTAATTACAACGTTTGAATGTAGATTCCTCTCATAAAATTGGACAAAATAATAGGAGGATTAAGGGGTCTAGCACATTTACTTTTCGAAATACAGGGTGTTGAAATTTTGAAAACTTGAATGTTTTAATTGAATAACTTTGAAATGGATGGATAAATTGATTTGACATTTGGCAGGTTGTTTTTAAATGTAAAAGGGCATATTTTGAAAGGAATAGTGGTTTGTGCAACCAGTGTGGATATGATGGGCATATCGCACGAGGACGAAGTTTGAGCACGACGCCGTAGGCGGAGTGCTCTATCGTTTAAGTGCGGTATGGACAATCCACACGAGTTGAACAACATATTTTTTCTACGACCCACTTAAGAAAAAATCTAGAAAATAAAAATTTCCATATACTGTAATATAACTTCAAATTAAAAATTTAACAATTCAATTTTATGTTTCCACTAATTTTTTTGTGGTAAACGTACAGTTCTTGAATGTTCAATTTGTATAATGCTACGGTTTCCCTTTTTGAATATACGATGACGTTATAAGTAGATGTTGCCAGTCGGACTTCCTCATGAAGGGTACCCTACCATTATCTATAATAATGAATATTCTGCTAAATATTTCAAACATCTACCTGTTGTCGTTATTATTATCAAGCAGAATGATTATTTAAAAATAAAATTAACAATTAAAAAAAATCAACTTAATGATAAGATTTTTATTTTCATTTATAATTAATACTACTGTATATTTTTGTTAAATTAAGTTTCATCCAGAGTGAAATAAATTCTTATATTAATATGTGTATTTATTTATTGATTCTACCTTCTACCGTGTGTCCCACGACACGTTCTACCTTTTTTATAATCGCTGTCCTACAAATGTGACATAACACCTCTATTTGCTAATAGCAATATTAGTAAGTGTAACATGGCACTTCTATCACGTAATAATTTTTTGAACTACAAGTAAATTTGAACGTTACATATATACCACTGGTGTATTCAATGTTCAATAAAATGCGACATGACACATTTTGCACTTATGTCTTCAATTATACTAATGTACAACTGTTAACATTGGCTCCTAATTGTCTGGTTGCGATGACCTTTCTTTTAGTTAACATATTTTCCGTGGCTCTTGTTTGCTCCTGTGGAACTATCGAACTATATTAATAATTAAATATAATATAATATAATATATATGATATAATATATATAATATAATTAAATATTTAGAATCAAAGTAAAGTAACCCGTCAATTCAAGTGGAGAAATTTTATAAAATCTACTTGGTTAATTTATCCTCAACCAACGGAACAGAAAATATATTTATACTTCATAAAACTCCTTTATTACGGTACAACGGTATAAATAATTAGAATTACCATTCATATATTACCCTCACAAATTGAAAGAGGAATACATCTTTGTGATTAATTATATTTATCTTTTGTGTCAACATTCTGGAAATTCACATGAGTTTTAGAACGACTAGATGGTTTTTATGTAAAGTTCCTCATCCATTACAGCACTTGGATGTAAATTACTAACATCAAAGTGAAATTAAACAGGAATTTGTCATGTTTATCATTTATATTACTTTGGAAACGTTTACGCAACAATAACTTTGAAAATTTTATCATATTGGACCATAACATTTTTGATATGAAAAAAATGGTTCGCATCGGTATAAAGAGAGTCCACTAATTAGTACTGCTTGTGTTGATAATGATATATATGAAAGCTGGATATCAAGTTTTAAAATTAGTATAATTCAATGGAAATTTTATATTTTTTCAGCCACTTTAGTTAGATTTAGGTACCTACTTCGTTCACAGATGCCTTTGAGAACGAAAATAGTTAACACATAATTACACGACATTAAAAATCCGTTAATTCCAAAATTCACATGGCTTAAATGTGACTTTTTATGAATATAAATAATATAAACATGATGTTTTCAAATGGCACTCACAACGTACTCTCGCAAAGTTGAACAAAATGATATGAGGATTGGAGGGTCCAAATTATTCACTTTTAGAAGTACGGTGTGTTAAAGATATGGAAAATCTAATGTTCAAATTGATTTGACATTTGGCTGGTTGTTTTTGAATGTGAAAGGGTATATTTCGTTGGGAAAACATGTTTCAACTCTTGATCCAGTGGTTTACAATTGGAAGAATATGTCACCTTCCCCCTCCCAATATTTACGCCAATGGCAATTGTATCTATTTTCAATTTATTTTGTATTTTTACATGGTGTTCACGTAAAAAGCGAATAACCTACACATACCAAAAAATATGTAGTCTCCAAGATTTTCAATGAATACATGAAGTCTGCAAGATAACTAAAATTCAATAATAAAATGAATGAAACTTTTTTATTTCATTTTTTTCAAAAATTATCAAATTACTAATGGTTACAATATGTAACAGGAACTAGTTCATGAAATAGCACTGCAACTAAAACAGTCGGAGAAGATTGTTGGAAATATTTGTCCAAACTTGTGATTTTATTAACAAAAAATTCGATAGAATACTTGCAGCTACAGCAATTATTCTCGGCAATCACCAGTCTTCCAAGGTATGCGATTTCCAATGAGACGTTGCAAATTATTTATAAATGTGAATGGACAAAATTTGAAACATCTCTTGTAATTTGTTGGCTGCTTAATTCTTTTGTTGATAGAATCACAAGTTTGGACAAATGTTTTCAACAATCTTCTCCAAATGTTTTAAATGCATTGCTGTTTCATAAATTAGTCTATGTTACATAGTACAACCATTAGAAGTTTGGTATACATCATTTAAAAACCAGGAGGAGTGATTTGAATTTAAGTTGGCAATTCTGTAGACCTCTGATTGGTCAGATTCAGCCCAGTTTCACACAACACTTTTTAATATTGACATCAGCTGATAGTTTTCATTTTTGATAGTTCTGACAGATAAATAAATAAATATTGGATGAAAAACCAAAAGTATTCTCAAGCAGTGGGTACATTATTACTTTACATTTTAGTAGTAGTGAAGTCGGTTTAGCAAGTATTAAGGGAATACTGAAGTAGAGGGACATTATATAGTGCAGAAAATATTGGTGGAATACCAGGACTTTTGAAAAATTGTGATGAGTGGATAAAAAATGTCGTTAGAAGAACAAAAATGTTATCTGTGCTGGACAAAATTTTGCAAGCTTCAAAGAAACGTTCAGACTTTCTTGAAACAAATTAAATTTATCTGCGTTACCTTTTGACGAGTCAAATGTAGGTACTATTTATTTGTTATATACATATTTGGGAAGAAATCGTCAAAGTTCCTCGGAAGAACATGCCATGGAAGATATAAAACAATATAGAAAAGAATGGGTTTGGTAGAAAATACATTATTGGTTTTTGAAGTTAAAAAGAAGGAAGAAGGTATCTCAGAAGTATTTGAAAAGTGGTTTATTACACTTAATCCGGCAACATGAAGATAACTGTTGGAAATGTTTAAATTAATACTGCATATTGCTCTACAATGCTATTAATTTTGTAGTATTTTGATTGCCAGAACATATTATCAATTGTCATATTCTTTTCAATTTAATTGTAATAAATATAATTAGAGTAACTTGACTATCTGTAACTCTCCACCGTCAACAATGACCATAATTTGTTTGTTGTCGATGTGAATCTGAATCTTCTTATGTTTGAATAAGAAACGAAACAAGAAAGTCTTACATTTTGTTTAATGCGTAGGTACATCTGAAAAATATACTGCAGATCAGAGCAGAAATCGACTTATGACTAATATCTTTGCTATCAAGGCATATTTAATATATTTGGAACACGACTGTTAACTACGTTTTCGGAGCACACCCTTTAGTAACTAATCTGGTAACTTTTAGTGGTGTGAGTGAGGCTTTTCAAATTACTCCTCCTGGTTTTTAAACGAACTATAGTTATTGGAAAAAATGGAATAAAAGTATTCTTCTCATTTCATTGTTAAAAAGTGATCTGCCAGACTTCATGGAATATTAAAAATCTTGGATACTACAAATTCTTTGATATGTGATATGTTTTTCACGTGAAAACCATTGAGGAATACAACATTTATTGGAAATAGCTCCAACTGCCGGTGGCGTGAAAATTGGGAGGGGAAAGGTGACATATTCTTCCAAATGTACACCACTGGATCAAGAATTGGAACATGTTTTTCATCAAAATATACCCTTTTACATTTGGAGAGAACCTGACCAATTCAAATCAATTTTTCGTGCAACCGGAGGCAAAACAAGCATTTTGCAGCCGCAACAGAGGCCGCAAAATGATATTTTGCGGCCGTTACCGGCCGACAAAAATTTTTACGGCCGTTCCCATAGTGACTGCCGGCAAACTGAACGCCACTACAGCATTTGACATTTCTGAAATATGACAATAACAATGTATTTCGAACCAAAAACTAACTGTCTTTTCTAAAGAGACATAATGTTTATTGAAATTATGTAATTTTCACGGTTGCACGAAAAATATTGTGTATACTATGGCCGCGAAATGTTTTCGCGACCTTGAGATTATCTTGCCTCGGCCGGAGCGGCCTTTGCGGCCTTAGTATACAAATAACTATATCCATCCCCCTCAAAGTTATCATATTGAAACATTTAATTTTTTATTACCTTAAAACCCAGTATTTCGGAAAGTGAATGAGCTGGACCCCTCAATCCTCATATAATTTTGTCCATTTTTACGAGAGGTATCTACATGCAAACGTTGTTAGTGTCATTTGAGAACACCCTGTATATGCCAATAGACCAACTATTATAAGACCAGTAGTGATTAAAGCCCACAAAACTCTGCCATTACTGGAATTGCATAACTTGACTATTCTCTCATCAAATGATTTCGAAGTTCCTCCATGCCAAAAAATCCTATGTGCCTAGGTCTGACTGCCTTTTCTAAGAATATCACTGCCCCATTAGTCTACTGTCAGCGGTCAGTCTCGGTCCCTGTCACTTCACGTACCCATATTCACAATTGAACTTTAGTTTTGCGGTATAGCTAAATCAAGAAACCATAATCGTCTGTGACTCTCTTATCGTCCAATTTCAAATCCATTTTCAGATGATCAACTAGTCAAGATAATATTATTTTGTATACATCACCTCCATAAGTTACGCCAGAATGATAGGCAATGAAAATGCAAGTACAGTGGCCAGTGACGCGGCCGAGAAAAAGACAGTGACATTATGCTTTTGGGGACAGATGACATCAAAGGGAAATATAAATTCCAATTGACAGGAGTGGAAACGAGTGAACAGCAGACTTATGTCCATGAAACCCTCTGGTGAGCTTTGGAGACCTCTGGAAGCAGTGCGAAGGGAAAGATTCACAGATTGAACTCGGGCATACAGCATTAAGACACGCGTGTTTCCTAGGAGGAGAAGATCCTCCAGTGTCACATATCATGTGATAGTGTCAGGATGTGTGAATATGCGGCAGATTTTTAACATATCTAAACATCTCGCACACAAAACAGTCTAACCTATAGAAGTGAGAGTCTAATAGGATTACCTAGAATGAAAAAATGAGGTGTCAAACCCATTCACCTCAAGCGTTAGTTGCAATTAAATTGTCGAAATAGGCAAGGCAGCTGATGCCGAAAAACAGACAAAGGGAAGAAGAATTTCAGCGATCGCAGTGGATGGGCTCAGAACTATTTCAAAGTGCTTTTTTTAATGAAAGTCAGTTTAATTGAATAACCAATGCCCGATTCCACTAACCATTTCCTAAAGTCAGGTAATACCTGAAACGAATTTAGGAATACCTAAATGCAATTTACATTTTACCACGCGCTAAGTAATGCCTGAGAGTGATAATATTACGTATTTCCCATCACTTTTTGATCAATCCTGAAAGGATTTGCGATTTGCGATTTGCGAGTGAGGCCCCTTTTTGCAAACTTTGTAGGATTTATAAATCTGTTGTGACTTGATTCCCAATTTCACCAAGCATTTCCTAA
>CAJUYG010002115.1:2711-39508 GCA_910591675.1 Galerucella calmariensis
TGACAGTGACAGTGACAGTGACAGTGACAGTGACAGTGACAGTGACATCATAGAGCAACCTGGATAGGAAGTGTTTTTGTCTTCTTAAAATTTTCTACAGTCTAATAAAGTTCCTAATGTTTTAAATAATCAATTAGTGTGATTGCGATGTTACCGTATTGACTTTTTTTGTGCTTAATTCTTGTGCCACGTTCTGAATATTTTGCATCTACTGGCCAGATGGCGCTGCTAGCTGAGGCCTTTCTAATTGTAGAATAAGAAGGAGTACATTGACAGTATTGACAATAATAATTATACGTTGAAAATTTTATAAAGTATTTGACAGGTACTTGAGATAAGAAGTATGAATTTATCAATTTCATAAGTTATAATATATATTCAAGTAATTCTAGAAAGAATGTTATATGTATTGCAAGCTAAAAGTGGAATAATTGTTCTCAAGCAATTAACTCTTGCTTTCGAAAAATAATTCATCACTTTTCGCTCTTATGCCCGTTTAAAATTATCAATGATTCAGTACAAGTTTTAGTCAATTTTTTAGGATACTAAGCTTAGGACACTAAAATATTGACAAGAAAAAAATGTGTTTGCGACACACTATGCTTTAGTCACTTATTTAGGTTGTGATTATGCGCACTGAGCAGTATGATTTTGTTAGTAGCCTGCCATTTCAGATTTTAGCAAATAATTCGAATTTCTCAATTTAAATAGGTATCAGACAACGATGGACACAGAATTTTTATTGTTAGCAGCAGCAACTCTTATTAATATAGTAGTAGTTAGGAATTATATACTTAAGAAAGAGAGGCCCTCACGTGCTTATTTTTCTATTGAGAACTTTTAACTATGTGAAGACAAGGTCTTTCTTTATATAGTTCAATAAGTCGAAGTACCTAATCAGAAAACCACGACAATTATGATATTTAAAATAGCTCAAACGAAAAACTTTCACATACACAAAATTCTCACCCCTCAATAAACGATTTAATATATAATATTTGAATGAACGTTGGTTATGTAGCAGAACCAGTGTCACCACCATCATAAAAAAGGAAAAAATTAATAACCCTAAAATAAAGTTCACCCTATCTGTCTTATTAATAAAAATTTCTTACTCCGCCCTTACTCCTAGATTAGTCAGAGACTAGTTACTCTGAGACTAGCGTAGGCTTAAAGAAGTGATACAATTGATATTAATAAACTCCGACTAAGGAGGTAATAGTTACTCTTTCCTCATTACTGGGGTTTGACATGACTTAAGGAAGATTCACAGTTGTATGGTAGGAATTGACCAATAAAGTGACGTTATGGTGACATTTTTTCTGTTTTTTATTGTGACATGTGTCAGTGCTCTGTTCATTCATTTCAAAAATAGTTATCTCATAATTATCTCTCAGTTTGTATTTTATCTTAAAAGTAGTATTTCCGAATTTTCTTCACGTTTTTTTATTGTTAATACCTAGTTATATATAATATTTAGTATGAGTTCTGTCGAAAAACTCACTCTCACTCAAATTGAAGGAATCAAAAAAAGGCGTGCTGAGGAGAAACTCCAGATTACTATACAACGCAAAGAGCATGCGACAAAAAGAAAAGGAAAGAATAAATAAAAACTGATAAAAAATTTTATTTTTAATTTCATAGCTTTTAATTATTCCTCTTCTAACAATGTTTTTGAGAGATTCGCCCGAATTTTATAACATTTAATTTTTTCTGATCGGACGAATATTTTCTGCTTCTTCCATCTTTCTCAAATCTTCCAAATAATAATCCCTTCCTTCCATCGCAAAATAATTACTACTCACTGAACCAAAGCAAATTACTTAATAAATATACATAATTGATAAAAATAAACTGAATAATAATACGAACTGATAATGCAAAAACGACAAACTAAATTTCGAATTAGAATATGACATTTATAATACCACAATTGACAGTTCAACAAAACTGAGGTTATATTTATTCGAAGGTTATTCCGAGCCTAAACTACCTATTTCCATGGAATAAAATTGTTACCAAAGTTAGTCCCAGACTAACCTCGGAGTAGCCTATTCCTTGTCTAATATGAGTTTATTAATAGCGTATCTGTCAAACTGATGGTTTAAGCATGGAATAAAGTTAGTCTCAGGTTACTCCGTGTTTATTAATAAGACCGTATATGTTTGCCCAAAGTTGTCATTTGATTGATAGAAAATAGGACTCGTTCTATAAATATTTTCTATTAATTCAAATTGAAAAAAATAGGACAAGTTTCGTAAATTTCAAAATTGACTGAAAAATTGATGATAAATATGTATGTATCTATCATTTATTTGGAATCCTGAAAAATTGACTAAGACTTGTACTAATTGATAATTACAAACGAGCATCAATACATAAATAACTATTCCGCAATGTCAAGATTGCGGATTTAAACTGATTTGATCAGTGGATAAATTGATTGAATCTCCTATTTATTGAATCTCGGTGATTGGATGTTAAATATTGGAATGTTGTGTATCATATTGGATTACTATATTATATCTATCGAATAATCCGTTTACGTTAAATTCAGTCTCTCCTGAGGTTTCCGCATGATCTGAGCTATTTGCCTAGCTACTAGAAAAGAAATGGCGGCAGCTCCTTGATCACACAAATCGATTAAACAGAGTAATTCATGAAATGTGTAATTTATATTGGGTGACAACGTTTTCTCAATTTTAAAATATTCTTTTTTAATGAAACATTAACAGAATTTAGAACAAGCGTTCCGCAAAACAACCCTCACTAAAAGATATTTTGATAAGTCCAATAATTTCATTATCGTGGAAAAGGGGATGGTAAAATCACTATGCGAATTTACCAATATACAAAGTGTCCCAAAAGTCTGGAAATGGCTAATTTGTACAAAATTTGGGATGCACCTATTTTGGGTTACGTAGATGCTATATTTTTTTTCTACATTTCTGTTTCTTTTATATGATTAGTAACTTTGGTTTTTCAAATTAACTACCCTGTATATTCAGTCATTATTAGAATCTACTATTCAATAAGACCTCAATGATGTGTAGCACCCACAATTTTATTTAGAATAGAAAGTCTTAACTATGTAAAATGGTGCAAAATATGTAGGTTTGGAGAAATTTTGAATGTAGAATGCTATGATTTTGTTAATTGGGCCATTCTTCATCGAAGGAAATTTAACGTCAGATGAATGTGTACTTATAATAAGGAATTAAATTGTACCAACATTGATAAACTTGCTTAGAGACAATTTTAATCAGACATGATTTCAATAAGCTGGAGCTCCAGCTCATTTTGGTGTAAATGTTCGGCGTTATTAAGATGAGATATTTCCCGGACGATGAATTGGTGGACGAGGTAGAATTGAATGGCCTTCACGTTCACCTGATTTCAATCCTGAGAAATTATTTTTTTTTGGATGGAAAATTCACTTTACATTTTACAAAAAGGTGTAACATAGGCTTTATATTTATTACTAGAAAAAACTGGAGATTCTTAGGAATATCTGCTAAAAATAGCCCAAGGTGTGAAAATATATTATAAAATGTAATTGCTTCCGTTGTCTGTTAGCAAGGCAGCGCGGCGCGACACTATATTATCGATGAATCAACACACAAAACAATGCGTTCTTTTTGTTACAATCAAACCAGCAATATGTCGAGTAGTTCATCCGACGAAGATTTCTCTTTTTTCCGTATAGCTATGTGTAGAATAACAGGAAATAAAATCAAATAGTTTAACCAAATAACTGAATAAAAATTAAGTGAAAATTATTCTGTTATCATTCATTTTTTCCTTCATCATTATAAAGTTTTATTAATTAATAAAGAAAACTCACACATACTTATCTACCGGAAATCACAGACAAGTTTAAAAAAAATTAACAAGCATACTTGCATACTAGCACGCGGGCGCTCTTATTTCCGGAGGTTCCGAAATGCTCCGAAGATGAGTTTTGGTGCCTGCATGTAGGATTTGTAGAGAATGCAAGAGACAATGAAGCTTGTAGCGCCGCGCCACTTCGCTCAAGTGTGCGGATTATCGTTAAATACATCTATTGTGGCGACAAAACACGCATTGTGCCTCGCCGCCTAAGTGAGCGTGTACTTTTAAAATACCTAACGGATTCAAAACATTCGTTAATCCACAATAAAAAAGAAACCTGACCTTAGAACATAAGAACATAAGGAAGTGTCCAATATTACCATTCAGCTGAGGGTATGGGCACTCTGAATGCGCTAAGGTACTGCCATCCAGAGAGTCCTGTCACCTCTAGAATTGCTGATTTGATAAATACTGTAATGCCCCACCACTGATAACTTAACCTTACAATTGCAGACAACCATTAGGTTTTACGATGTCTAGTTTCATCTGTGGGATAGTCCAGTTTTTACAAATTATTTTTTTATATACCGGGTGTCCCAAGTTATCGTATACAGACAATATCTTGCTTATTTGACAAGATCATTAATAAATGAAAAAAATGCATTGGATGGCATTAAAGTACCCTACTTAAGGCTTATAATAGTATATTATTCAACGAGCATGTAATAACCATTGCATGAGAGTTGCATACACTATTTTTTCGACGAAGAAATTTGATTAAAAAAAATATAAAAAAATGTACTACCTGGGAGTCGAACCGGGAATGTGCAGTTCGAAAAAAACCTTATGCAGCGCCTTTACCCACTGCTCCACGGGACCACATGGTCGAATCGATAGCATAAAGCGTATAAGTATATTATGTATACAATATTAGTAATAAATTAATGTAAACAGAAATAATAAGTTTAAATATGTATTTGCCTTGGTCATAAGGAATTTTATTTCATTTATTTCAAAAACTAATGCAAAAGGTTTAAACTGTCATAAAACACTGTCAAATATTCTACAAAAAATATTGGTTCTGCCCACTTGGGTATTTAAAAATCTAGATTTCTATTTGTCAATTTTTCAGTTTTATGATGAAAACCAGTGTTATGATGAGTATGTTTATAAAACTGAGAATTGGCATTTAATTAACAACTTGAAGTATAGGAGTAGAAAAAACATTTTTAACATTTGACATCCCTGTGGTAGCTACACCCTTCAACCCTTGGCACAAACTTATATATTTTATACTTATATAACTTATGAACTTTATATATTTTTTCCAATCAATAATAACAAATGAATCAATATTTCATAAAGTATAAATTTCAACTGAAATACCTTCGATGCAATTCAAAGAGCGAACAAAAAATTACAGCAAGTGTTTAAAATTATTCCTGCAGAATCCATGCAAGTTGAAAAACGTGATAAAAGTGTTGTTGGGCAGGCCCCGTCTGAGTCATAGCTGGTGTAACGCTACGATATGTTTCACGAATGCGTTCTCAAAAATAATCTAAATGAAAAAAATTTAAACTAAGAATTGTAATCTTGCATCCGAGCTGAAGATAGGAGAATATTTGGCAAACTTTTGTTGACGCAAGATTTGCGAAATACTATCAGTCACGATTTATATTTTTCAATAGACACTTACATTTTGTGTTATTTTGGTTACGACAATTAATTTCTAAAAAAGATAAAATTCTCCCTTAATTTGATATTCAAAATTCCCGCGAAATTTATAGTTCCTGCGGCCAAGCTTCAGATGTCTTTTAAAACAGTAGTCACTGTTGACAGCGTATGAGTTACAATTCTGGGTTGAAGTATTTCATGATTTAGATGATCTTGAAGAACGCATTCGTGAAGCATCTCGTAGAGTTGTATGTATGTATGTATTTTGGGGTAACATTCACTGAGACCTAAAAGATCTATTGTGCGCCCTTACTTCTACTTAGTTTCTGAGGAGAGTCTCAGAAACTATTTCGTAGCTATGATTCAGTCGGGGCCTGCACAACAACACTTTTAACACATTTTGCAGCTTGCAAGGATTTCGCAGGAAATAATTTTGAACATTTGCTGCAATTTTTTGTTCGTTTTTTGAATTGCATCAAAGGAATTTTAGTTGAAATTCATACTTCATGAAATATTGATGCTTTTTTTATTATTAATTGGAAAAAATACCAAGTATGTGCTATCGTTGTATTCAATTTTCTATGACAATATACAGGGAGTGCCATTTGAAAATGAAAAATGAGGAGTACCTACCACAGGACTGTCAAATGTAAACAATTATCTGATAAGCCATTAGGAGGGTACTTTAATGCCATTCAATGCAGTTTTTTCAATTAATCAAGTATCTTGTCAAATAAGCGAGATATTGCCTGTATACGATAACTTGGGACTTGGGACACTTGGTATATATTTTGTTCAGGTCGACACGGTGTGTTGAGCTTTTGTAGTTTATTTTTATTGTTCAGTGTTCAAATTTTATCAACAGACAATGTTTAGTTAACAACTGTAATGTGATGTGCACCCGGTAAGCTTCATTTCTAGCAAATAAAACATGTTTCATCAACCAAAAAGTAACAGGATATTAAAGAAGTTATTTTTTCATACAGCTTTGAGCTTCTCAGTCATTAAAAACAACGTTTAGTTTGACTGGAAAAAACTTTAAGTTTTGAAGTAAACTCAGTTCATTGTATTATTGTTGAGCTCCTTACAGTTGCTTTTTTTCCAAAACAACGTGAACTTCACTTTTTCTCAAGAGTACACTCTATATTTTTGTTTATTATCGAAATTTATCGATCTCAAGATGGAGCGAAGAATATGGAGATTGATGCATAGTGAGCGTTTTCAGTGATTAGCACCCAAACTTATTTGGTAGGTACAGAGGTGAAAGATGGCTTGCTAATTGGAATGCTCATTAAACAAAAAATACCCCTAACCTCAAATTAAACTTGCAGTGGATAGACAAAGATATATTCCGTGAAATATATTGTTTTAATATGTCAGCAATTGATAGTTGATCAATACTAAAGGTACGGATTGTTAGGACAGTGCGCGGCGCAAAACTCACAGTCTGCCGAACGCTGCGTAAACACGCTTAATTCAATGTGATAGAATTAAGTTATGCTGGATTGTTAGGACTACGCCGAGCTGAGCGCACCCTCGACTCATGCTTGTGCGTCGTCCATTTCCACCGATACCAAATGTAGTTTGATTTAGACTCAAACGTCAACAGAGCAGAATTGACTGTAGGCTTGACTTGTTGAATTGTTCTATCATTTTTTATTTATGGCAAAATTTTCCAATGCGGAAAAAGAAACCTCAATAGATTTGGTCAGGGAACATCCTGCCTTATATAAGGTGAAAAGTAAAAGTTACAAAGATGATATTGTGAAAAATAATATCTGGAATCAAATATTCCCTTTGCAGGCTGATAAAATTTCTTCGTCTTTTTCTTCTTCTTCTTCCATTGAAATTAGTGCAGTTAGCAAATCCTCATTCTTTGACAGAGACATTTTTAAGAAGTATCTACATACAACAAACTAAGTCGCCAGTCGTCAGTCGAAATATCTATCCTAACACTCCACTCTAACAAAAGCAGACGTGAGTCGAGGTGGACAGACTCTGCCGTAAGTTTACGTCGTGCGCCGCGCACTGTTCTAACAATCCGTGCCTTTAGGATTGCGCGAATTACGTAGTTAAACGAACTAAAATAATTCAGTACACGTCCCTACTGTTGCCAGGTATTTATTTATTTATTGTAGTGTAATCATTTTTGTTTGGTTATAGATTTGTAGATATGACTCTTGATGATTATTCAATAAAGATATGTGGAATGAATAAATTTCTTCCCTATTCTAAGTATGTGTGATATAACTAATAACTAGAATATAACGAACCTAAAAATATACTTCGAATGTTAAATAAAGTAGGGGAGGACCGGCAACAGTGGCCATGCGGAGACAGTGGTCACCTCTAAATATTTTCCACTGTAGTCTGTTTAAAGCGCAGTCACATATAAGGTATACATCCTCTTGTACGTCTCTCTGCCGGATACAGTTTGATTCTCGGTAGTTCCTCGTTAACGTTCGTAAGTGAAGGTGCATGTACGACAACACGTTGCAATAACTTTGGTAAGTAGCTTTAGTTTTAAATTAACATTCAACGATTTAAAATTCTGAAAAAATTGTTTTGTGAAGTAAGCCATATATCAAGGAATCGGTTTTCACTATTAAAGTTTATAACAATAATTTTAGAAAAGTATTTTTGAATAAATATTGAAACATGTGCTTTCGGCAACAGCCATTTGTTCTACCAACCCAAAGTGGGCATTGTTTCCTACAATATTTTTTCAATTTTTTTAGACATAAAAATGACGAAAGCCCGTTCGTTTGGCAATACACTAGAGATTGACATGAAAAACGCACTTTATGAGGTAATAAAGATAGGTTTGTCTGTCAAAAGTGTGTCAGAGAAATATAAAATTCCACGCACAACATTGAGGCGCTACATAGATAAATGCAAACACAATCTCGAACAAATCGACTTCAGCGACCGAATCTTAGAAGGAGCACCAAGACTTACACCCAATTGTGAAGTTAACCGTATATTCGACAGGAATGAGGAGCAAACTTTAACTAGCTATCTGCAAACGATGGCAAGGCTTCACCATGGTCTCACACCCAAACATGTCAAAGCCATGGGAATAAGCGATTTCACACAAAAAGAAAATACCATCGTCTTGGTCAAAGAATAGGTGCACTGGGAAAGATTGGTTCACAAGATTCATAAGACGTAACAAAACTGTATCAATACGCATCGCCGAGGCTATGTCTATTGGTCACGCTATGGGTTTCAACAAACCCGTAGATCAAACATTTTTTCTCCAATTTAAAAATTTCTTACTAAAAACATAATTTTGATCCAAGTCAGGTCTATAATGTAGATGAAACGGCCCTGACAACAGTCCATGATTCTAATAAAATTATAGTCACGATAGGGCAGAAACAGGTGGGACAGGTAACACTAGTCACCATGGTGGGAGCTATCAAAGCTCTTGGAAATAGTGCTCTCCCCATGCTCATTTTCCCTCGAAAAAACTTTAAACATCAAATGACCAATAATGATCCTTCAGGCACCAAAGGCGACGCGTCACAAACCGGTTGGATAATAAGTGAGCAATTTAAGGATTGGATGGAGCATTTCATATTTCATGCCAAACCAAAAAGTGATACACCAGTCTTGGTGGAAATGGACAACCACAGTCCCATTTGAGCCTTGATGTTATTAGATGTACAAAAGACAATAATGTTATATTATTAACTTTTCCCCTACACACCAGTCATCGGTTGCAACCACTCGATAAATGTGTGTATGGTCCACTGAAGAGGTATTACAATAACGAGTGCCAAAAATGGCTTCTAAATCATCCCGGGCGTCGAATTACAATTTACGACATATCTGAGATCCTGTCAAAAGTGATTCCAGAATTATTTTCTCCAAACAATTGCATCTCAGCTTTCAGCAGTACAGGCATATATCCATCAAATGATGGAATATTCGACGACTCTATATTTCTACCAGCAGGTGTAACAGATGTTCCAGACCCTCAAGATCAATCAACCCTACGGAGAGCAGATGCATCAGAATCAATTCAAGATCAATTTGAACCACAGATAGCAGGTCCTTCCGAAATAAGAAGCCCTAGTCCAGCCACACTATATTTTTCACCAGAAGCTGTTATTCCTTATCCTGAATCAACTACGCACACCACTCGGAGAAAGGCCAGAAATAAAAAGAGCACAGAGGTTCTAACAGATAGCCCAGTGTTCCAGAGGCTTCAAGAAGAAATGTATTTAAAGCATTATCTACTGTGAAATGACAAGTATCACAGGATAAGGACATTAATGCAAAGATTCCCAAGAACAAAAAAATTGGAATATCTCAAGAAGAATCGTGAGACGAAGATGGCAAGGTTTTATGTGTTTCCTCTACGTTGACAGAGGACTTTGATGAAAACGATGTTAGCTTCGAGACCAAAGACATTGGGATTAATAGTTTTATTTCGGTAAAATTTGCTACTAAAAAATCCTATGAATATTATATTGGACAAGTGAGGGAAACTCACCCAGATGAAGAATTCAGTGTTTCTTTTTGAGGAACAATAATTCAAGATTTAGTTTTCCCGTTGTACCTGATGTATCCTACATAAGAAAAAGTGACATTGTCATCGAACTACCTAGGCCAACAAATACGGGTGGAACAATAAGAATGTCTCATTCTTATCAATTCTCTGTTGATTTATCTTCATATAACGTTCTTCAGTTTTTATTTGCAATTTTTAATTGAAACTAAGATTTAGTGGTGTTGAGATTTATTGTTTATTATTATTTGTTAGTAGAAATTAACTAAGACTTATGTTAGATTTATTCTTTCTGTGTTTAATAACAGAAATACTGCCTAAACAGTGTAGTTTTTGCAATAAAAAGGTGGTGCCCGCTTGGTGGCCACTCTATTGTATATGGAGGGTACAGTGGTCACTTTTTTGTTAGAAATAGAAATCAATGAGGAGGAACATTCTTTTTAAGTTTTCAAAATATTGATAGGCTATTTTGTCGCTCTTAAACCTTTGTTTAATTATACAAAGTTGGAAGGATAAATATCAATTAACCACTGACTTGCAGTTATTTATGTCAAAAGGTCTCTGCTCAGACATTTCAGCAATCCTTCATATTGTCTCTCTTATGCTGAACACCCAGTATATCTCAAAATGCTTTAGAAATGTGTATCGGTGCAAATACAATCACGTTAAAATGGAATATTTTCTTGTATTCTTCATAATTAGCTGCACTTCCACTCACTAATGGGCCAACCTGTATGAGCTTTGACAGATCTCCATCACATTTTTTATTTTATTATTTATGACATTACTTATTTTATTATTAATACCAACGAGTCCAATTAATGCCACATAACGCAATAACGCCAATTTTTTTTTCGTTTTGGGAAGCCGTTCTTATACCGATAGCACTGCAGCCTATTAACTTATTTTACTTCACTTCCACATTTACTCCATCCACTCAGCCATTCCCGTACCTTCGAGTAGACGATATAGCACCTGGATGCGTGCCATATGCTTCAGGTGGCACATTGGCCTCTCCGAAGATCATATGTCTCCTGGAGCGCAATACCTGACAGTCAGACAAAATATGGGTAACGGTCTCGGTTTCCACGCCACAGGGTCTGCAGCTGAGATCCCCGTTATACATCACCATTTTATGCAGGACATGACCCGTTAGATAAACTGTAATAAGAAATATTGAGAGCCATCTAACACTTTCAATTTTATGAGAACCTACCAGAAATTTGAAAAAAAAAATTACGGATTGAAGGAGTTTTGCGAACAAATGCGCCCTGCACTCATAAACTTCGATCGAAAGTTATTTAAAACTACTTTGGGTGATTTATTTTTATTCCTTTACGTTTGAAATTAGTTTTAATGGAAAATTAATTTTTTGTTTGCACAAGAAGATTAAGTTATAAATTATATTCATTATCACATGCTACATTTTACGAAAGTCTGCTCCATTTGTTTGTTTTACTGATGTCCTAATTGAATATGAAGATTTGTGTAATAGTTTTTGGTGGAGTTTTAGCTCAAACTAAGTTCATTTCTTTCTACTACAGTTAACTCTTCATGAAGTTTTTTTCACAAAGCATCTTGTCGTGTTTATTCAATCATTAAGTGAATTTTAAACTTTGGTGAATTTTCTGAAGAAATTCCTCAATGTTCAGTAAATTGCGAGGCTGAGAGAGCTTTGATCATTAATGAATGTTATTTTATAAAGAGATTCCATCGAGTTGCCGACTTTATCTGAGCTTGTAGAAATTCTTGTTAAGCCTGTGATAAAATCATCTCAATTGTGATAAACTACCATTTCTGTCGACCAGAAAATTGAATGTTTTTCATGGTTTTCTTATGTTCACCCTATCGTTTTGTCGTGAATAAAAGTAGATAAGAGGAGAATAATAAATAATTTCGGTAGATTATTCACCTTCTAGCAAGTTTAATAATAATAATAAGAATAATAAAATGTTCCATTGATGACATCAGAAGGGCATTGGGACATTAACAGACTTTAAAAACAACTTGAGACCGTCTGGGCGCTTAGCAAACATGATAAAAAAGATCTTTCGAAGAATCAAAAATTATACATAAACAATATGTATATGAGTATATGGATTTACTCAGGCCAAAGTTGAAGGCAAAATCCAAAAGTTTGTCAGGATATGTCAAGTGCACGGAAAATGAGCAACAGAATTACTTATTCAAGTACTGGTCTTCATTATGATCGAAACCTGTCAAACATAAATCCAAAGCTTACTGAATAAGAACTTGGGAGGAAAAGATAAATATTGAACCAATGCCTTTCATTAACTTAAGTATAAGCGAGGTAACCGATGCTATAAAGAGCACCAGTAATTGGAAGACACCAGGAGTTGATCATGTTCAAAACTACAATTGGTTTAAGGAATTTGACAGTCTGCATGGAGCAATAGCAACATCAGTTTCACATATTCTCCAGCAACTAGAAGATACACCACCACCTCTGACATTGGGTTCGACATGCTTGCTTCCCAAAACTAACGATCCTTCGCAGTATAGGCTTCCAACTATATATAAAATAATAACGCATCGCATCACTAATCGTATTTACAGACATGTAGACCAAAACAAGATCCTGTCGGAAGAACAGAGATGGTGCAGACGAGATCACAAATAACAATGCATCGATTTAGGCACAAAACGAACAGTGCAACATGTAATCGGCTTTCGTGAGCTACAGGAAATCATTCGATAGTGTTTGACATCCCTGGCTTGTTGAAGTTGTCCATATTCACAAAGTACATCCCACTCTTGTTACTTTACTTGAATTATCGATGAAGCAATGGCGAACACTGGCCTTCATTTTAAAAGAAATGATCAATACCTCGAGACTGATTGAATTTCTATTTTTATGGGGATCTTCCTGGGTGACTCCACTAATCCATTTTGGTTTTGTTTGGCAATGAAACTCTCCAATCTACTTGATAATATGGATTACGGCTTCAAACTTAAAATCAACAGGAACACTAGCTGCACTGTCTCCCGCCTTTCATAATTGTATGAACTGATCATAAAACAGATAAAAACTATGCCCCCTTAGATCTTGTAATTCCTGATAAGAAACTCTTTTTGTTCTGGCCGATATGGGTGGGTCACGTTCGAAATGGTCCTAACCAGTATCTGAACAATGTTGGACTCATCACCAAGGAAATGCCTACCAAACAAACTCACCGATACTCCCGCCTCGGAATCACTACCCTAGCATACTTCAATGCAGGTGGCGGTCCTCACAAACTCATATTCTCCCTTCTTTCACTCCTACCTCTCACATACTATATCGAGTCCTCCTATTTCCCTAATCATGCTCTCCACTACGCCACTTATCTCCATCCATCCCTCATCGTCCCTCAACATTATCTCCACCATGTTTTCATAATACACCGCCTTCCTCAGTTTATTTTCCAACCTTCTCAAAACTGCTTCGTTCTTCCAGCATCTAAACACACGTACCACATCATCCTCCACTTCACATCTCTCACACACTCCAGTCTCTCTTTTCCCAATCTTGTGGAGTTAACCTACTCTCATCCCATGTTCTGTGAGAACCTGCGTCAACAAGTAGTTCACCCCCCGAATTTCCGGTCCACCCATTTTCTTCTGCTCCTAATCGCTCCTTTAGCGCGATGATAGTTGACATGGTGGTTCTTAAAATTAAACAGGCCTCAATTATACCAAGTAATTATAATTTGTTTATATTTTCAAATTATTTTCAATGATTTTCATTTTTTTCATTTCTACACAAGATCAAAACACGATGGTATTTTATTATGCAGAATATCATATTCAGTACAGTTTTTCCATAAATATTGACAAAATCCTCAGTTTAAAATATATTTGCGAAATCCGCCATTTTCCTCAAGTGCATATAACGACGAAGTACGTGTTGAAATATGACGTACTTATGGATGGTGTCCAAACGGGATCATGGTTTGGTAATGTGAATGAAATTTGGCTACATCTCGAAACATTTGCAGAGAGAGGAAACAATTCAGAGTAATGTTTCTGAATAGAGACCAAAAATTCACTGAATAATGACTAAAAGGTCACACAGACACATTTTAGCAACCAATTAGTCACCGAAGTTCATTATGGCCAAAATGCGTTGTCTTTATCTAGCAGTGGGCACATTTCGGAAAGTTTGCGTTGAAATGCGGTCGACATTCGAACAGACTCGTACCTCATAACCTTACTTTTTAGTGCTTTATTTACATGGACGTTATTTTTATTTCCGAATATTTATAATTTCATTTAAAATCGTTGAAACAATAGAAAATGATACCAACAAAATCTTGTGAAGACAGCAAGAAGTTAATTAGCACTTTTTTCCATCTTCACCATCTCTGTGAAACTTTAAACACTATATTCAACATTTATCATATGCGCCATTTTGAGTACCTACCTACTCTAACACTTTGACTAGACATATTGATGGAACAAAATAGAAATTATGTGGGTAAGATGTTTCTATTTGAATAGGTATGTGTCCGGACGACGTATTCTAGAGATAATGAAGAAAATCTATGTTCAAAATGTACCCAAATGGAAATTACTATGTCTGCTCAACTCATATCAGTAACAAAATAGTAATATCTTGTCAAGACAAATTAGACAAACTTGAGTTTATTCAGTGTCGACTCGCCTGTGTCTAAATATATTTGAAGAGTCCAAACTGACACAAAGTAGAGACAATTGGAACACATGTGTTTGAATTCACATTGTGGCAGAAGTGCTCCGAAAAGAGTCGACACAATCCAGGTACAAGTAAATTGTGTCCGAGATTTGCCATAAATTGCTACTTGGGATCCTTCTGGTTGCACCCCTCCAGCGTTTCTGTCTGGCTCTAGCCATCACGTATAGGACCTTGAAGGAACCTTTTTTGCCAGTCCACTCACTGTCCTGTACCCCTGCACCACCTCAGGAGTATACCTCTCTGCACCTGCAGGAGTAGCCTAACCCCAGAATTCACCCCTGCTTTTTCACCCCACACTTCCGCGCCACACAGCATACTCTGCTCTACCTTCCCACTAATTACCTTCCTCATTCACTCTCCTGGCCCTTTCACATTAATCGCATCAATCTCCCCAGCCATGCTTCCCTTACTTCTGCCTTCTGTGCAGCCCTCAACATATGGATATTGAAGGATAATTGGCTATACAACCACACAAATCAATCACCCTATATGTTTTTGTCAATATTGAAATCCACCATTCAATACGAGTTCAACCATATGTAACACTTATGATTTTATGTAGTCTGGTACATAGAAGTACATAAAACATAAGTCTGGCATCGCCTATTTGTAAACTGAATTTTTCAAGTATCCCCAATAATAATAATTTTGGGATCAGTTGAACGTGGAGGCAATTCAATTTTACATCGTCCAACAATCCATCGTCCGAGAAGTTACTAAATTTAGTCTGTTACTACCAGGTCCTACACCGCTGCCATTCGCATCTTGTTTTAAATTATGAGGATGATTTCCACCTTCAGATACGGGTTGGAAGTTGGAAGTGATGTACTTTTTTTTGTATGTGAGGTTGTAGTTCCTAGTTGAGTATATATTTTTCTGTCACTTAAAATTGATTGAAAATTGGTTTTCATATCTAGTATGTTTCCAGCTCTCAACTCTGCTGCTAATTGTTTAATTGCTCATTCTTGTAAATTATTTTTCACAAAAAAAATTCATCTATCAGTATATTTCAAGTTGATTTGGAGGATTTGGCAGATATACACAGTCGAAACTGACGCTTATATTTATTATGAAGCGACTTCCGTTTTTCCTGTCATTTCGGATCCCGTGACCCCAACATTATCCTCTGAAATGGAACAACCGGTATAATACAATACAATTTTGAATAGGTATATCATTCAATAAAAAATTCAACGATACCACACTTGTCATCATTGTATTGCACAGTAATGATAATAGGTGCTATTTATTTTTACTAAATTCATTAAAATCATATTTTGCAGTGAAAAATGTATGTGGTTATGAAACAAATAACAGAATAGGTTGTCATTCATTATCATTTGGTGAATATTATTCAAGAATTGTCATCAATTATTAGTCATAATCATATGAGAACTCTGTAATAATGATAAGTGAATAATGAACCAAATTTTCACTTCCGATAAATATTTTGACATTCATAAAATAACCTCAAGCAAAAATACTTTTGTCTTTGTCGAACGAAAGTTAAGAACTGGTAAATCAAAACATCTCAAAACAATTTCTTGAACTAGAATTACAAGTTCTATAGAAAAAGTGTTAAAGAATCAGGGTTCTGAATAATTTATGACGCTTGAATTTTTTCACGTTTTATACCCAAATCCCGCTTTTGTATCAATGATTTTATTTTGTTGGCGTTTGATTTTTCGTTAATTTAAAACTGTTGTTGACGTAATCCAACAAACTCATCTTGGAATTGCTGACCAATATTGGATTATTCCACGCAATGGCTGGAAAAAAGGGAACGGTAAATATCGCTTTAGAGATAATGAAGATTTAACTTCGGTCATTCCATTTAAATGGGTTATAAATATTATCCAATCAAATTATCCAGTTAGCTTATCGAGGCTTATACTGTGCTGATACGTTTATTTTTACAAGATGCACTAGTGAATTAACTAGTGCAATTGCAGAAATGTGGGAATCAATACATTTATAGTAAGAGAGGATGTTTTCTACGTACATGCAAAAAACAAAAAATTAACTTGAGCTTCATACAGTGGAAAAGCTAGTTCCTTATTGCTTGAGTGAAATAATAGTATAGTTTCCAACAAGGGCAGCTAAAGCGATTCCTGCATGTGTGGCACACATTTTTTTCCGCCTACCAAATGAAACAAAAAAAGTAGAATATAATAGGAAATTTAGACATTCACTGACGTTCAATTAAAAAAATTAGATAAAACGTCAAAATAATCAAGCAACAGATTGTGAAAAACATAAATCGTAACGTTAAGAATTTTCCGTCCTTTTTTGGTGTTCATATAATTGGTTTCCGGTGAGGTAGACGCAAATAGTAGTTCCGAAAAACGCGTTAGCAAAGCTTGGCGAGCAATCGCGTGCGGAAAAGTCACTTCACTTACGTGTTAGGTGCACTTTTTTTCAACTAGCATTAGAAAAATAACGCAAACGTAAACATAAAGGAACATTTATTATTAAATAGGTGCATATTTTAAATATTCAAATGTCAGTATACTCCGCAAAAAAGCAAAAACTCAAATTCACTTCCCGCACTAGGGCGGGAAAGTGATTATTCCCACACTAAGAAGAGTGCGGAAGATGCCTCCTTTCACACCAAAAAGAGTGCGGAGGAGTGAACTTTTCCGCACGCTGGTAGAAATAAACTTCATTGCTCTTATCTGTCATTTTACTGCAGCATGTTGTCATCATAACAAATCAAATCCAATTAAATATTAAATATTAATACCATAGACAGTGATAGCGAGTGGAAAGAACTCATTACTCCAGAAATAAGGAAAGTGGTAAAAAATATCCAGTTAAATTTGTTGCCAAAGAAGTCTCAGATGGAATCTGAGTTGAATTATAAACGATTTATGGGATATTGGGATATGGGATCCCGTTGGGATCCCCGTCGGAAACCAATAACAACACTAGCACCAGCACCGAAGGAATTACAAGATACAATATTTTCCAACTGCAAGACTGAATGTAGTTCACGCATTGGGTGGGAGAAATCGGAACTGCAATGTTCCCTAGCTTGTAGCCAGTAATTGGTGAATATGTCTCAATGCTTCACCGTATCAGAATAATACAGATGGAAACAGTATTTCTTACTCCGAAATACTTGATGACGTGGAGACAAATATCCATAGTAACAAGGAGGATAATCATGAAATTCGGAATTTTCGAGCGATCGGAAGACTATAGAAGAAGAAAATCAAGTTTTCTCCCAACTTAAAATGTAATTAGTATTGGTTAGTTGATAAAGATTATACACTCCCCTCCTCCTCGTATCTTTTAAACGGCTACACTTAAATTAATAAAATTTGGAGGGTGGAAATAGAGTGTTGTAAACTTCTCTACGAATGGTAACAGGTGACGTGATAGTAATAGATGACGTCACAGTGCCACTCTGGCCAATAATTTTGAATAGGACCTTATGGCAAGTGATATCTCGTTTGGAAGGCATTGACATTGGCTACATAGTCATATTATTTTTGTTTGGGTTTAAACTAATTTTGACGGATAAATTAAATAAATATCAAAATTATTGAAATTATTTTTTTAAATTCAATTAATAGAATATCAACAATAAATTCCTATAGCATGTGTTTGAAATGTGCTCCGTCTACTTCCTGACAGTAATACATCCTATTAGTAAACTCTTGTCGTACTCGTTCGAATGTGTCAGCTGAAATTGCATTGCATTCTTCAATAATTCTTTCTTTCAAAACGCCAATGCTATCTGGTGCCGTAGTATAAACGTTGGATTTCAAGTACCCCCATAAAAAAAAAGTCTAATGGTGTCAGATCTGGTGACCGAGGTGGATATTCTATAGGACCTCGCCGGCCGATCCATCTACCTCGATATTCTTCATCCGGGTAACGTCTTACTGCACCATAATGATGTGCAGGAGCACCATCTTGTTGAAATGTTATTTCCAGACGGCCGAATTCATCTGGATTATCTTCTAGAATTTCAAGAATTAACGACTCAATTGCATTTTGTAACATCTCCAGAAACACTTCACCGCTTAAACTCGAATTTGGGAAGACAGGACCAACTATGTGGTTTTCCAAAATACCTGCCCAAACATTGACTTTTTCTGGAAATTGGGTATGTTGTTCACGAAAGGTGTGAGGATTTATGTCACTTCAATACCTTACATTTTGTGTATTCACATTTCCATTAAGGCAAAAAGTACTTTCGTCACTAAAACAAATTGTTTCTGTTTAATGTGGGTTTCGACTGATTTTATTTGTCATACATTCACAGAATTCGAGTCTTCTGTCGGAGTCGTCATCCGAAAGGTGGTGCACCATGTTTAACTTGTATGGATGAACTTTATTTTTAGCCAACACTCTCTGTACTGTACTTTTACTTACTTCACAGGTGAACACAACTTCAGTTGAAGAGAAGGTAGGATTTACTACCATTTCAGCAACTATATCAATTTTTTTATCATCACTAAATGTTGGTCGACCAGATCGTTTGGCATCTTGAACACTACCTGTTGCTTCAAACTTGTGAAAAAGCTCCCTCAAATAAGTTCTCGATATAGGGCGATCTGGGTATCTCTCATTAAATAAACGTTCCGCTTCATGGAGATTTTTTCTAGATTCACCAATTATTAAGATAGCTGCTACTTTGTCGGCTTGAGTACGTACCATTTCGCCTATGTAAACTGTTGAACGTCTCGTTAAACAATAATAAAATTAAATATTTGAACTGTTTAGAAAAACTTTGCAAAGCAACAAATACTATCAAATTGAAAACGTTAATTTTTTTGACAACCAACCAGAGGCGGACTGAAAAATCTTCTATATTTAAATGTGAAATAATATTTATTTAATTTATTCGTCAAAACTAGTTTAAGCCCAAACAAAATTAATATGGCTATGTATCCAATGTCAATGCCTTTCAAACGAGATATCACTTGCCACAAGGTCCTATTTGAAATGATTGGCCAGAGTGGCACTGTTACGTCATCTATTACTATTACGTCACCTGTTACCATTCGTAGAGAAGTTTACAACACTTTATTTTCACCCTCCAAATTTTATTAATGTGGGTGTAGCCGTTCGAAAGATACGAGGGGGGAGGGGACTTTCGAATAGCACTTTATAAAGTGGATAATTCACTCAACAAATTTTCGATTGCAGTGAAACGTATTTTTATTGAAAAATATATTAGATTGATGTTAAAAAATTGAATATGTAATCATTGATGAACAATGCGAATCATTTGTAATTATATATTTTTTAATAATTTATTATACTTAAACGGCGTATTATTTATCGGAACCATTAGCTGACCATTCATCATACTGCTCTCCGCCCTCTATCTCAAAAACAGTTTCAAGTTTAAAAAAATGTTAAGAGCAAAAGTTGTGAAGAATTACAATATTTAAAACAGTTGCGAATAGTATTGAGCACAAAGTTAGCGAGATATTAGCAAGAATCTGAATTTTTCGACCTTCGACTTTTTATATCTTTGGACGCGGACATGAAGCTTTATGAGACTTTCCATACACTTTTCAAAATAAAAAAATTAGGATTATGAGTTAACAGCTTATTACTTTTCAATCCGAGGTAAACTGACTGAAGTGACTGGTCTCATAAGAGTTTATGTTTAAAAGCCATTTAAAAAACCGTCAGAATACAGACATTATTTAGTGTCGCTAAGTAAAATATGGAGAGTAGGGAAAAATCGCATGTAGAGATAGTATTTCCAGTGTGGTAGTTATCATTATTCTACCCATCAGTATCAACCGAAGCGATATTGTTGAACTTGAATTTTTCATGACATCCGTACAAATATGTGTGTCATTTGGGTTTGTTGGGAATTATGTTATCTCAATAAATCGTTTGTAGTCCTGCATCAAAGCTTGTCAGTTAGGTCAGGTAGGCAGAAAACACTTAAAGTACATGTCAAGTTACGCAAATGCTTTCGTCGAGAAATAGTGATATTTCATTCCTCACAACCAAGCATATTATCATGACATATTTTTGATGAACGAGTCATGATCCAATCATATCTTGAGTGAGCTGTATCCTTTTCGAGATATAGGGAGATATTTCAAAATTCATTTTAACCGCTATCTCAATTACATTGATTATCCTACTTGAAGTGGAAGAAGTGCAAAAAACAGCCAATAGAATGGAGGGGAGACAGTTCAGTGCAGTGGGCAAATCATTTTTGGGTGGCTGAGGTTAGTAAATATAACATAGCATAGAGTTAGGTATTTTTAAATAGAATGGACTGTAAATTATTACGTTGGTCCTGTACTGAGGATATCTGGAGTTTCATAAAGGAAATAAAGATCGAGATGAAGCTTCATTTCTTCACCAGTGACTAGCATAGATGGACTATAACTGTTTGATTCTTGTTCAAAACTTCTATAGGCTAGCAGATATACAGAAACTGGAGTGTCTCAGTATTTGGTTTCTAGAGACGAACATTGGCAGATATTGGCGGAGTTATATGAAGTATTTCTATCATTCCAAGTGAAAGTTTAAAGGATAACCACAAATTGAAGGATGTGGTTTCAAATCCATTCACGTGAAGCGCGATCGAGTTATCGAAATAGACAAGGCAGCTAAAATGGATTCGGAATTATTTTATAGTAATTTTTTTGGACATTCAATTAGTATTTCCCATAGAAATATTCTTGTTGGTTTATTTGCATGACTGATGCCTGATTTCACCAACCATTTCCTGAAGTATCCCGCTGAACTATCAGTCGTTGGGTACATAAGCAATCGTGATATTTTTTAATTGTTCAATTTGTACCATTCGCCTTTATACATACCTTGAACTTTTTAACCTTGCGCTCAGTTGTCCAGCATTGAACGTCCTTATGCTGGAGAAGTATGAATATTGGGAAAAAAATCTCACGCAAAATTCGTAAAAAGTGGATTGATCTTTAAAAATGAATAGATAATTTATATTGATTAATCCATTTCAAGAGTTATCGGCCGAGAGAGAAAAAACGGTCACTTAAATGGGCCTTGATTTGAGAACGGTGAGTTTAAAAAAAACTTCACGGAAATTGTATTCTCTACAATAATGGTTTAAGTGACTTTTGTCCTGAAGTGTAAAGTTTCCGAGATATCGGTCAAAATCGTTTTTTCAAAAGTCTGTCAGCATTTTGTGTTCCTGAAAATTATAAAAATAACAAACTGGATCGGAAATTGAGAGCGAGGTTTAATTTCATATTCACTGACAGAAGTGGGCTGTTTCCATCCATACGAAGCATTCCGCATTTAGCAGCATTGAGAAGGAGGAACTATTGGGATTACCATAGCGTGATAGAGGTTCAATCGTCCTAAAGAGAGAACTATTGAATTAGAATAAATTATGTCAAGATGTTTTGCTACCTAATTTGTCAATAAATTCCCAATTATGATTTTCAATGCCCTCTGTAGCGTCGATTAGCAAGTTTGGTTCTTGGGCAAAAGCTTCATTCTAATTGTTTTCCACATCAAACTCAATGGTTGAAACGTCTTCCATTCAAAATAATGGAGCCTACACATGTCATGGGCTCCCGGTCTATTATGGGCAATCAAGACTCGTTGTCCTGCTAAGCCAATACGGTGTAGGTGATATGTACTGTTCATTTCACAATTATTATTCATAGATAGCGGACATACTTTTTTTGTACAACTGCCACTGGGAGTGACATTTTAAATGCCTGTCAAACGTGTTAAAAGTAGACGTTCACAAAGTAGCGTGTTAAAAGTGAAATACTTCTAACACTATCGTTAAAAGAGACATGATGATTCAATTTTTCATGAAACTACCAATATTATAGTATTATGATAGTATTATAATCTATTAACCTCATTATTAATAGTACAATTCGAACAACTGCTGATATTAATATCTACCATTAGCAGTCAGTTCATGAAATAAAGTCTATGTATCGCTTCAGCTTGCAGACGGCATAATTCTTTCAGCAATTAACTTTTCATAAATAATAGATTGATCGATGTAACCCTTAGCTACTGTGGTAGACTTCCATCCTCCGAGCTTTTTTCTCTTCATTCAATTTGCCCTTGAGTCTGCCAACAAAGAAGCAGAAAACCTTCTGTAACAGCGACCCATTCCGTTGGATCGGGTAGGTTCAAATACTCAGCAACCAATGAGGGCATTTTTCCAACCGTATTTATACCAACTGGGATCGCAGTGCATTCATAATTTTAGTATTTCAGAAAAAAACGTCCATGAATAATAGCAGCGTATTTATTGAAAAAGTCAATATACTTTCCAGTTATGCAAAAAGAACGACTTATTTTAGTTTCTTGAAAAAAAAAGAAAAAACCAGGGCACTCGATTATTTGAAGTTGAAGCGTTCCGTATTTTTTATTTCCCATCTATATAAGCCAAAAAGACGGAGTCACTGAAGTTTCCTCCAAATTTTTCCATTTCACACCACTTGAGAAAATTTCAATATGCAATATCGAATTGCTGAGCCGTTATTTTTTTCGGTAATAATTCAAACGTCGCTCTTTTTGCAGCCTCTTCAATATCGTCAGGAATACATGATTTATCAATACTATTCCTCATTATGCGGGATGAATATTGAACACTAGCAAAAATTTTAAATAAGAAGCGTGAACTGGAAACAATATTGTCCGTTGGTAATCAAGTGATTCAGCGTCATCTAACATGTCAAGAAAACATTTTTGTATTCTGTGTGAAATTTTATTCAAAATTGCAAAGCGCTTTCGGCTGCTAGGCCATCATCAGTGCCATACCTGCAAGTAAGCAATAATCGTTGGAAAATTTTTAAAAAGAAATTAGTAAAGAATTACTTACTCGTCAGATATGAAACAAGAAACCTAGTCAAATGTCTACAACACATTAACGTCACTATTAAAATTACATTAAATTTAAAATTAAAAAAAAATTAATTATCCCCTGATTGGGGTTGAATTGTCTTCATATTATGAACATTTTTAATTTTATTAAATTCTTCAGCCACTACACGAACACGTGTTAGTAGACTGGAAGACGAAGTGACACTTCTTCAATTTAAAACTAACAAGTGACAAATGACAATTCAAGTGGACACAGAACTCAAGCTATCCAACATGAGCATAAAAGTAAAATTATTGTAAAAAATTTTCTTTGATCTGGTAATGTCCCAAAACCAAATATGTGAATTTCCTAAATAAACTATAAATAAATTTGATATATTGAGGTCTAATGAGAACCCATCAAATCATAAGATGCCGAAGAAGATTAAGGGTCTAATGAGAACCCATTGCTAAATCTAATTCAAAATAGAAAACTCACAAATAGGTCAAGAGAGATTCCAAAAGCAAATAAATTAATTTGAAAATTATAAAATATTTGTGTAAATAAATGAAAGTAATCATCTGAACATAATTTCAAATAACAAATTTTAATGAATAAAAATTGTGATCCGGTAGTCCCTCAAAACCAAAAATCAGCTATCTAAATAAAGGAACAGATTTGATTTTAAAGTCTAATGACAACGTATTATTCAAATCTGATACCAAACCAAAAAAGGTTATGGGTCTAATGAGAACCCGTTCCTAAATCTAATTAAAATAGATAACCAATCAATAGTCAGAAGAAACTCCAAACACAACAATAATTCAAAGAATTAAGTATGTAAAATCAAATTTCAGCAATTATTAATAGCAAAAATACATTTAAATGCAAAGTGAACCATTAGTTGAATTATGTATCTAATGATATCCCAAAAACCAATGTAAGTCATTTTCATTGAGTAAATTCTGATTTAGAGTCTAATGAGAACCAATTAATCAAAACATCTAAGCCAGAAAAAGATTAAGGGTCTAATGAGAACCCATTCCCAAATCTAATTCAAACAAACAACTTAACAAGAGTCCAGAAATATCCAAAAAATGAATTTTGTAATTTAAAAATATGGAAAAATTTAGAATTGATGATCATTAATTGAACTTTATGGTATCAATCTGATAATGTTGTTGATAAATAATAATAATCATCATAGAGATAACTTTTATGGATACACTATTTAATCTATTAAACGCCTATGCAAAGGAACATAAGATCTATTCAATTGTACTTGCTTATTCAGACAAAGATCATTGTTTTGCAATTCCTTATTAGTTTGTAAATCTTCTAGAAAATTCAACCTGTTAAAATTTTTAGAATTAACTTCTTTTAAAATTATTGAATTACGATTAGGACTGAAACTATGTTTATTAAATTTTAAATGATGGCCAAAAGCTGAATTATCACATCTACTCAAATGTTCACCTATTCGAACTTTTAAAGGTCTACAAGTTCTAACTATGTATGAAGCTTCACAATCATTATATTCAAGTTTGTAAATACCACTTTTTGATAATTTATTAATTTTATCTTTCGAATTAACCAAATGTTTACTAAAATTATTACTGTTCTTAAAAGAAATCCTAGTATCTATTAATTTATTACTAAACAATTTTGAAACTTTTTGAGAGATGTTTTGATTCAGAAAAGGTAAAGCTAAATATCTAAAAGATTTCTCTTCAGAAAGATAAGTCAAGTTTTGCTCTCTTTTGTTTTCGATTTTCTGAATTAACCTATTAATTATGTTGTGATTATAACCATTATTACAAGCAATCTGTTTGATAATATTCAACTCATTATTATAATTCAAGTGTGAAAGTGGGACATTAAGAAGTCTATAAATGTAACAATAAAAAGCTGCCATTTTATGTTGATGAGGGTGATTTGAAAAAGATGGACTGACATGGTAGGTTGTGTGGGTTTCCTATATATGCTATATTCTAATTTATCTGATTTGTTGATGGTGAGGTCTAAAAAATTTTATTTTACTTTTGGATTCAATCTCTGAAGTGAAAGTGATATTGGAATGAAAAGCTGCTTTTATACATAATTTGATAAAAGATTTAACTCATTTTCAACCCATATTTTCGGTAAGTAATATTTTGGATTTAGAAACTAAATACATTAAATATACCCTTAAATAATAATTGTCTTATGATTTCTTTTGGTGTAAGCAATCTTTTTACATCTGATCCCAAGTTAGAAATTATACCTTTAGTAGGTGATTTATTTAGATATAAGTTTATCAATGAAGTTACCGTCACACAAATTTTAACTTTACTCAAATTTTGCCTTTCTCAAGATTTTTTTGGTTTTAATAAAAAGTTGTTTTATAAACAGCCTGAAGGTTTAGCTATGGGTAGTGTTCAATACAAACCTTACAATTTAATTCTGCGTACCACACAGTCATGTGCGTTACGAGATGTTTTTAATAAAAAAGACACTTCGCGTCAAAACTAAAAAGGTAGAAACACATAAAATACTTTTGCTCTTCATATTTACTAGTAAGTAATAAAAACCTATAAAATACAGTCCACTTTCGTCATTTATCAACCAGCGTTGGCGTTGTACGCTACAGGTAGTTGTTTATCTCCATTTTTGGCTGACTTGTTCATGAATAATTTGGAAGTTAATCACATAGTTAATGAAAATAATAGTGAAATATTACATTGGTTCAGATATGTAGATGATTGTCTTGTTTTTATTAATAGTAATTCAGATACAGCTAATAACCTTTTGAATAAAATAAACTTAATTCATCCCAATATCACTTTCACTTTAGAGATTGAATCCGGAAGTAAAACAAAATTTTTTAGACCTCACCATTAACAAATCAGATAAATCAGAATATAGCATATATAGGAAACCCACACAAACTGACCATGTCATTCCATCTTTTTCAAATCACCCTCATCAACATAAAATGGCAGCTTTTTATTGTTACATTCATAGACTTCTTAATCTCCCACTTTCACACTTGAATTATAATAATGAGTTAAATATTATCAAACAGATTGCTATTTCTGGACGTTTGTTAAGTTGTTTGTTTGAATTAGATTTGGGAATGGGTTCTCATTAGACTCTAAATCAGAATTTTCTTAATGAAAATGACTTACATTGGTTTTTGGGATATCATTAGATACATAATTCAACTAATAGTTCACTTTGCATTTAAATGTATTTTTGCTATTAATAATTGCTGAAATTTGATTTTACATACTTCATTCTTTGAATGATTGTTGTGTTTGGAGTTTCTTCTGACTATTGATTGGTTATCTATTTTAATTAGATTTAGGAACGGGTTCTCATTAGACCCATAATCTTTTTTGGTTTGGTATCAGATTTGAATAATACGTTCTCATTAGACTTTAAAATCAAATCTGTTCCTTTACTTAGATGGCTGATTTTTGGTTTTGAGGGACTACCGGATCACAATTTTTATTCATTAAAATTTTTTATTTGAAATTATGTTCAAATATTTTATAATTTTCGAGTTAATTTGTTTGCTTTTGGAATCTCTCTTGACCTATTTGTGAGTTTTCTATTTTGAATTAGATTTAGCAATGGGTTCTCATTGGACCCTTAATCTTTTTCGGCATCTTATGATTTGATGGGTTCTCATTAGACCTCAATATATTAAATTTATTCATAGTTTATTTAGGAAATTCACATATTTGGTTTTGGGACATTACCAGATCAAAGAAAATTTTTTATAATAATTTTACTTTTATGCTCATGTTGGATAGCTTGAGTTCTGTGTCCACTTGAATTGTCATTTGTCACTTGTTAGTTTTAATTTGAAGTAGTGTCACTTCGTCTTCCGGTCTACTAACACGTGTTCGTGTAGTGGCTGAAGAATTTAATAAAATTGAAAATGTTCATAATATGAAGACAATTCAACCCCAATCAGGGGATAATTACTTTTTTTTAAATTTTAAATTTAATGTAATTTTAATAGTGAGGTAAATGTGTTGTAGACATTTGACTAGGTTTCTTTTTCCATATCTGACGAGTGAGTAATTCTCTACTAATTTATTTTTAAAAATTTTCCAACGATTATTGCTTACTTGCAGGTATGGCACTGATGATGGCCTAACAGCCGAAAGCGCTTTGCAATTTTAAATAAAATTTTACACAGAATACAAAAATGTTTTCTTGACTTTCTAGTCATGTGTACTCAGCTATAAAGATATTCATCATCTAACATGGTGAGTTCCCAGGAAATGAGAATTATTGTTAAATCGTAAAAAAAATAATTAAGTGGCAATAGACGTCAAAATGTGATTTCCTTGCGATACTTCCACTTCATAATGAAAAGGGGAGTTGTACAAAAAACTGTATATGATAATTTCAACGTTTCGGTCGTTTGAGATAGGGACCAGACATTTCAAAAACTTTTTTCCGATAACGGTAGCTGGGACGCTACCAAAGCGTTGAAATGAAAGAATATTGTGATTTGATTTTCCAAAAAACACAAAGAATAATGAATACACCGAAAGGATTGTACAGAAGCTACAAAAATGTATGTTCAAATTTTTTGCTTTTATACTTCAGTAGATGAGATATCGATTGCCACGCTTCCACTAAAAGTAATAAAATTAATTATCAATTAACACCAAAAAGGCATTTTCCACGAGAGACAGAAAGTTTTCTCTTGATAAAATGTTCCAGGATATCAAAGTTATGAAGTTATTATTTTTGCGTCAAGAATAAGTTGAACTTTCCATCACAATTTTTCTCACAGTTGTTAAATTCTTTTTAAATGTTAAGGAATTTCGATAATAAAATGAAAGTTAATAGGATCAATTCTATAAAAAGTGATAATGACTCAAATGCACGCTGAAAAATGTGTTTTTAACGTTCCTTCAATTGAATATGAGCGAATTCAAATTCTATAAGGTTGATATTTAAAGAATCCTTCCAAAGCATCCATTTCAACGATGTTGTTGAATAGAGCAGTGTTGACAGATCGAGCTCGATTCATTTGAACTATTTAGCTCGTCTGGTGAATCCATGTAATTTTATGAAGCTGATCTGTGGGTGGTTGCCAGGATCAACAAAATGCAAATTACAGTACTCGTAAATAATTATTAACAAAAATTAATCTTTGAATCTATCAATTCTGAAGAGCTTAATGAATCTTTTTGAAATCCCATACTGTTATTTCGATTTTTTATCTGGCCGTTTGAATATGTTTTTCAAAACTTCATTCTGCTCACAATAAAAACAATTATAATAATACTTCCTTTGTTCCATTACAAGTGAGCCATTTGAGTTTTCTCCCTAACTTATTGAAACTAGTGATTTTTCCAATTTCTATTTCGATATTCTCAATATACACTAAATTCCTAATCACATGTGCCATGGACGTAGAAATATCTGTCAGTTTAATCATTCAGAAGCAACAATTGACATTCGAAATAAACTTTGGTAATGGCTTAATCATTATGGAAGAAATATAAAGTGGTGATGAATTTGACAATAGCTATTATTTGAAATTTCCATTCCATCGATGAGATATTTACCATCTATAGCACCAGTATTTGAAGTTGTTGGTGTGTCTTCATTACTATGAAATGGTTGTCTTGTTATCTTCGTTCTCTTTGGAACTGAATTTTCAATATACGACTTCGCTACCGCAAAAGAGTTCCAGCCTCCAAGTTCTTTTACCGATAGTAGATCGCCACCATTTTCTACAAGCAAAGTAGCCGAGGATCTGCGAAACGAGCGCCCTATGGAGAACTGAGGATTTTCCATTGTTCAGAATGCTGCAAGCTGCTTTGGTACAGCTCCAATAGTATGAGTGTCCAAAACTTGCTTTACACATTCACCATTTCTATAATCAATAAAGAATCGCCGATATTCCAAATTTGGAGGCAGCAAATCTACGTATTTTTGGTATGAAATGTTTTGTATTCAGTGACCATCGAAATTCCTTTTTGCGTATTTCTGCACTTTATTAATTGTTACTTGAACACACATTCTGGAATAATCGTCAATGACTATAGACAACTGGAAACAATGACTTATGCTAAAAATGGAAAATGTGGTATCCATGGACAAACACATATAACTATCTCTATGGTGATGAATATAACACAAACCATGAGCGCCAAAAGCAAGTTCTTTTTTGGGAATGACAAATACCCTGTTCCTTTTGTTTTTGGTATACCTCGATGTAACCAAAATTCTGGTACTGGTGCTATCAAAATCATCCACAGTTAGCTTAACAAGTTCATCACGTGTACAGGTGCCAAAAATACCACACATTAATACAACCTTTCGAATCATTTCTCATGTATGATCATTGACCTCCAACAAAACTTGGTTACTTCTTGGTTACTTTTTCTTTCTTCGGTGTATCCATCGGACTTTCGTCTCAAGAACAAAAATAATTTTCCTAATCTGGAAATAACATTTGTGTAGGTGATATAGTGTACGTCATCATAGGTCAATGTTGTCATACATTTTCAAAGCAAGTTTCAACATCAAAATCACTTTTGTGATAGGTTTACAACTTATGTGCCCATTTCCTGCAGATATTGCACTGGATCCAAATTTCTCTTTGACGAGAGTTGGAGAAGAGACCCTCGCATTCTAAACATTCAATATCTCCTGAAGATTCTTGTACAGAGAGTTTCGGATGAATTAATTTTTTATTGGTGGATTCTATGTACACTGTGTTATTTATAAGATGCGACATGGGGATTCCTGTACAAAACTAACAACCCGACTAGCGTTTATAACAAACAATAACAGATTTGGAAAGGTCGTTGAAAAATAAATTAAAATGCACCTTTAATTTCCTTAATTTCTTTCTGATTTCATGAAAAAATGGATAGTTATGTTTTAAAAAGTCGAACTCCAATTTAATACCACTGTCGAATACTTCCAACCGCACAGGAGATAGCAGTACGGGTAGAAGCAGAGGTTATTTAAAAGTTAAAACTGAAATATGGCGAGTCGACTAACCGCTGTGGTGAAATTTATTGCCTTTTGTGTTTAGTTCCTTTTACACAATTTTTGGAACAAATAACTTCACTTTATCTCAAGTTGTATGATTTAAAAAAAATTGTGAAAAGGAACTGAGCACAAAAAGCAATGAATTTCACCACAGCGGTGAATAGAGCCGCCATACTTCAGTTTTAACATTTGAATAACCCCCGCTTTTGCCCATATTGCTATCTCCTATGCGGTTGGAAGTATTCGAAAGTTGTATGAAAATGGAGTTCGACTTTCTCAAACATGACTATCCACTTTTTCACTAAACAAGAGCGAATTGAAGAAAATTGAAAGCGCATTTGAACTTATTTTCCAACGACGTTTCCAAGTCTGTTATTTTTTTTTTTTTGGAAACAAGTTAGGTCGCGTTTGACAGTTTTGTACAAGAGTCCCTATGTCGTATCTTATAAATAACTCAGTGTTTATTTGGTTCTGTCTACTTTTTTGAAGAATTTGGTTTCTTGTCTTTTTTTTGGGCAATTTCTTCTAATGCCGGAGTACATGTTAAAATTTCCGATATTTGTGATTTTCTTTTCCGGTTTTTTTCATCAACTTTTGGTAGAATCAATAAATTGGAAATTATACATGGAACTTTTTTCCATAGTCAGTTTTGCTGGGCCGGCTCTGTCCACATATTTTATTTTTAGTTGATATATGGCAACAACCAGGTAGTAGATTGGATATAAATCTGAGATGCCTGCCAATGATGTGTTATTTGGTTCCCAGCATCAAATGGTCATTGGTAATTTGATTCCCGGCCATCCTATTAATTTGATTATAGTGATGGGGTGTATGATGTACTATGAAACGGGAACAATTAAGGTTAGGTTAGGTTGGGCGCTAGCAAGTGTAAGAATTTTAAAAAGAGTGCCACAAATTATCAGAGTCAGTATTTTTAAATAGTTAATGAATAATATATTATACACCAATGTGGTGAAGACTATTATTATTGACCGAGCACCAAAATTATTCCGCGAGTGGCTTTGACTCAAGTGCAATAAGGTACGAGGCTAACGAATGTCTTTTGCTTCATTTGCATTGAAGTCCCCAAAATAAAACTCACCAAACTGTCAATTTTTAACTGCGGGAAATGTATGTAAAATGTTGTTCTTCTTTTAAAGTTGTGTAAATTCTCCCCTTAAATCCCGTTATAATGTTTTCCTACTCCTATACTATGAGTTATTGATTGAATGCCAATTTTCATTTTCACAATAATACCCATTATAACACTGGTTTTCATTATGGAACTGAAAAATTGACCAATAGAAATCTAGATTTTTAAATAGCCAAGTAGGCAGACCCAATATTTTCTGTACAATGTTTGTCAGTTTCTAAAAGATTCGTGTGTTTTATGACAGTTTAAATCTTTCGCGTTTTGAACTCATTAATTTTTGTTTACAATAATTTATTACTAATTTTGTAAAACAGTATCATACCTATATGCGCTTTATGCTTTATTAGTTCCGTAGCACAGTGAGCAAAGGGTTGTTTCTGATCTGTAGACGCCGGGTTCGAAACCCGGTTAGTGCATTTTTTGATATTTTTTTCAAATTGAATTTGTTGCTTGTGGAAAAAATAGCCCATGCAACTTTTATGTAATGGTTATTAATATACTCGCATTTACCATGGGAAACTTCGAGTTTTTCGTTTTGTATCCTGGTTGATGCTTGTGTATTATCAATCATCATTACATGATCGTTGCATAATATATTATTAGTTAACAAGAAAAACGGTTATTATTGAATAATACCTATGAATATTATTTTCAAAAGGTCCTGAAGAGTGGTGAGATGTAACGGACTTGTACAAACAGAGAGTGAAAATCATTTGTTCTCAATTTGAGCAATTGTATTTTACAGCTACAAAACATATAAAAAGAAACATTTCCATAAAACAGTTTTGCAGGACTTGAATTGTTAAATCTTCTTGCAAACTAAAGGCGGTAGGTGGAGGACCTGTTCGAAAAACCTACGAATATCATTCGATGATTATCATATGAGAATATTCCGATCCATATGTTTTTGTGTTTTAGTTTAATATTTTTTGCAGAATCTTTATTTTGTGAATACTTTGTCTATAATAAGTTATAAAAACTTAAATTGGGTATTGTTGCTAAACAAGAACTGAATTACACATTAAAAATGGGTATACCAAATCACCCATTTTTTCTCACCCTTCTTAAAATGTAGGTACCCTAACAGACATGTTCCTCGTCTTACCTTCTTTAAGTATGTATTTGCTTCCTTGTTATTCAGTGAACGGTGAGCAATTTTTCATATTTTTCCTCATTTGGTACTTCATCGGCCAACGACTCCGAAGGATTTTTGGCCACGAGCTTGCTGTGTCTGCTCAAGCCATTCTGAGATAGAAGCATTGTTACAAATTTAGTAATTTAGCTTAATCCACACATACACATTAGTCTAAGGAACCATTTGAATTCATTTATCCAGTAACATCTTTCTAAGACCGCATGGCTGATTCATCAACCCAAGCAGTTGAAAATTTTTATAAATGCAATTCCACTATTGTTTTTAAAATGCAGGATTATGTTCATGCATCAGTTGCAAAGTTCACCAAGACTTACAATTCTACGTGCCTATGAACTTTGCTGAACTTACGATGCGGAAATACATTTTTCGTCGGATTTTTCAAAAAGTTTTCTCCATCTACCGTGCACATTTCTCATCCATTTCAAATTTTGTAAAACGTTCACACACAGCAGTAAATAAGTGAATTCAAAAAATTCACTGTTTGGTTTTATGAAACCCGAACTTATTTCTGTATTTTTGATATATTGATTATTATATTGAGGATACATACTCCAAAAAGTTTATATTAATTACTAGACTTCTCATCTCAGACATTTGTCGACTACTGTCGTGAAAAAACACTTTCCACTCAGCTTTATTACAATTGTTAAGAGGGATATGAAGATATTATATAGGGTTATACAAATAGCAATCTGTATACATCACAGGATTGTTGGCAATTGATTATTGAGGGTAGTAAAATCACGTTTCCAATCCTAACTTGATAATTGGAAATGTAAATGAAAAATCAATAGCGGTCAAGATATCCAGATCAATTTTTTTTCAATCTGCATATTAGAATACGGGATACCTACATTATAAATACAATTATTCAGATGATAGACGCGTGTTGAAAACTGAGAACAATATTTATTTGTGTTATTGAATTATTTTGCACTTCAATGATTTTATCAACTCCAATTTAATCTTGAGTCAAACAGTCTATAAATGTGACTAATACCTATTTTATGGTACTGGACTGAGTGAATAATGACTTTTTTTTTTCAATGTATCGAGAAAACATTGCATCGATCGTAGACAGCTCGTAGTTTTATAGGGAGCTTCTGGGTTATGTGATTAAAATCTTAAAATACGGAGCGCCACTGACTATCTCCCGGAGGTAATCCGCCGAAGACGGAAATTTTGCAAAAAACAACGCCCAATTTCTTACCAAGAGTAGTTAAAATCGTTGAAAAAGCAAAATTTGTAAAATTTATTTCGAAAGCCACAAAAACAAAATATTTTCTTGAGCCACGTTTGTTTTGAATAGAAAAACAACCATATTGCATTCATTTTTATACATATCGAATATAAAAAGTTTGAATTGAATGATAATTAGTCTAAAATTATTCGTAAAAAGCAGATACATGAAGCAGTTGAATGCATCATTCACTTCTCATCCGCAAATCGAATCAGACAAATCAAACAAAAAATTGCAATGAACTACTTTGTTCTTGTCCCTGCTAGTCTGTTCAATCATTAAATCCGGAAGATGACAACCACTTTCCTTCAATTTTAATAGTTTCACGAAATTAAGTTCACTTCTAGCTCTTAAATTTCGGACCATTTGCACCACGGACATGATAAAATGCGTGGAATAGTATAATACAAAATAATTGGAATAAGCCCTCAAAAAAAACCAATTAAAATCAAAATAATAACAATAACAACTTTTATTACGTCAAAACACAGCCGTTTATTCCCATTATTTCGCTTTAGATAATCTGCCTTAAATCAAAATATAGCGCAGCCTGCCAACCCCTCTTTTCTAAGCATGTAATAATCAGCCGACGTAAGTCGATTCGTCGTCGATATCAACCTGGGCTTTTGACCCAGCAGATAAACTTTGGGTGTGTTTTTCTCACGCCGCGAAGATCGTCAGCGCTCGGTAAATTCCGTCCCCATTTAACGCCCTGAGGTCAACGGTAAACACCAGCCCGCTTTCCATTTTTGATTTTCACGGAGTAAATGATGCGGAATAAGAGCGCTTTCATACGAGCCACAGATAAGGAATACGTGTCCGGCTACTGAATCAAAGTGTCTCTGCCCACTAGTGTCCAGCCACTGTGTCTGTGTACGGGCCACTCGTAATACATGAACTTCAATTAGTACGTTCAAATGGGACACGCGTTTCCAAGTGTTTCCAAATGACCAATGAATATTTAAAAAAGATTTGTGTTGAATTGAATCAGATACACGTATACGACTTGTGTCTTGTGTGGAAGGTTCTTTATTACGGAATACATTTTGTGTCTTGAATATTGATTCTGGTGGCCGGCCACAAAGTGTCTCGTCTGGAAGCGCTCTCACGTTTACACGGAGATCTTAAAACGTTTGAGGTAAATTTAATTTGAGAGAGTATACTATATGTATAGTAGGTATATTTTGTTTTTTTAATACTCGTCAATAATTTTTTTATATCATTTTTCAATGGCCCAATGATTTAATGGAGAATCCGCCACTGCCATCTACTATATCTCGTGGTTGGATTATTTTTATCATTTTTCATTTCAAGATTAAATTCTTTCCTCAAGTATTCAGAAAGTGGAGCAGATTCCTCTCATGTATACTATCGATTTCCCATTTTCCAATTATTAAGATATGACTAAAAAGGCGATTTTAATACCATGAGTATTTTTTAAACGATCCTGCCAGCCAATCGTGATGAGAAAAAAAATTCAAATCGACCAATGGCAGCAAAATTACACTGATAAATTGCTGGAAGCAAATTATTTGGATAATATTCTCAAGCTGTTTGATTGGATCTTCGTTTGAATGAATGCGATTGGGTACCGGACATTATTTGTCAGTGTCATTTTGATTTGACGATAAAAATTAGCTGTCAGTCAACCTGTTCAATGAAAATACTTACATATTTGCATTTTGCTATTCAGTTTAAAGAATAATCACGCCGAATTACATTCGTGGTAATCATTTTTTCAAATAATTTTGACTAGATTAGTACTCGTCTTTATTGCTATCAGGATTTCCCACCCGTGGACTTCGCCCACTCGTGAGATTTCCATAGCAACAAAGGTTCGTGCTTCTAGTTAAAATTGTCAAAAAATGACCACCACTTGTGTAATTACTCGTGATATTTTTTTACTGAATATAGTAACCAATCAAATTATTTACTTAATTTCAAGTCATGTGTCAAATTTCATCCAATCACCGCTGTATTACATCGAAAATACCCTACCTGTGGTGTTTTCAGTTTGGTGTTTATTTTTTATTAAAAATTAATTAAACGTCAAACTGACAACTGGATTAAAAATGTCGCAAAGATTTGGTATTGCATCTAACGATTCAATTAATTTACCAATTATACTTTTCACAACTGTAGTTTTGAATGAAAATGAATAATATTCGATTAAAACTAATAAAGTTTGTATTAAAAATCATTGAACGTCAGATTGACAATCAATTTTTTGATATCTACAAAGTAAAAAATTATCTTATCGAATACTCTTTGGGTCTTAATGAATACTCAAAATTTTGTCGTAGAGAATCCTTCAAGCGTGTTGCTCAAAGATAATAGCCCTCGGCCTGCGGCCTTGGGCTATTATCAAGCAACACGCTTTCAGCATTCTCTATGACAAAATTATCTCGGTATTATCAAGACCCTAGGGGTATGACTACTGATAATTTTTCGAATATTTCCAGTTAATTGCCTACAATCGGAAAAGAAGTTTCACCTGAATTGTATTTCTTTAAAACTTTACAATGATTTTCATATATTTGTACATTTCCGATGGATAACAAATATTTCAATTATTATGTTAAGTAGTGAAAACTATTCTAATCAATGATTCTGGTTTATTTCTCACAATTTGATGTTCCCAATTGAATACTAATAGACGGAGAGCTGGCTACAGAAAAAACAATGTATAAGGTACATGA
>CAJUYG010002116.1:3962-39480 GCA_910591675.1 Galerucella calmariensis
GCGATCTAGCTGGCCACTCAATAGTACCTCTTCGTCCAATCCATTTATTGGGGGAGATTTCATCTAAATAAGTTTTTACCATTAAAGCATAATGGGGTGTCGCCCTGTCTTGCTGGAACCAAACATTTTCATTCGGTAGGCTAGGATTTATTGCGTTGGGTTATAAGTTTGCCAACGCAGGAATAACTTCATTTCTAAGCATATTTGAATATTTTTTAGTTGTCAAATTTCCATCTATAAATATAGGACCAATAATATGGTCGCCTATGATACCGGCCCAAACGTTCAACTTTTGAGGGTACTGAGTATGTGTCTCACGCATCCAATTAGGATTCTCTGCTGACCAATATTTACAGTTTTGTCAGTTTACCTCTCCATTCAATGAGAATGTTGATTCGTCAGAAAAAAGAATGGTTCCAAGAGCTATCTCATTTCTGTTCAGCATATTCATCAATCTTTCGTAGAAATCCATTCTACGATCTGGATCGTCTTCTGTTAACTCCTGCACAAAAGTTGTATGACTAACATTATTTTCACGGGCAATTTGACGTGTACTTGAAGTTGGATTCTCTTCGACACTCAACAAAATATACACTTTCACATCATCTTCAACGAAGTGTGGTTTCCTTTTCAATGGTTTGACATGTCCAAGTTCGCTGAACTGTGCGTGAATTTTAGACACAGTACTTTGTGGAATATTAGGCAATTCGGGATACCTGTGGTAAAATGAGTTTGCCACTTAAACTTGACTTCTGCAGTTATCCCCCGTTACATCATTAAATTCTTAATTCGGTGAGTCTCAGTTAAATATTTTAGTGTTATGTCGACAAGAAAAGAGTGTTTGACAAAGATTTTACTTTTTCAGTATAAACTGTCAACAACTGACAGAATAGTAAACGATCCACATTATTTACCGATTTAAAACAATCCACATTATTTACCGATTTTGTCTAATTATTGGCGTTTTTAGGCAATTTTTAGGTATTCATGATAAAATTCATGGGCGTAGCAGGTTTTGTTTAATATACAAATACGCCTGATAATTAGTTAGTTTACATTTTTGATAAATCCATATTTAGGCAATTTGAAAAAGTACCAATATTTCAAGTGCAATAAATTATTAATTTAAAAATTTCACCTTGTATAATTCATAATTGAACATACATTATTCAGTTTGTTGGAATCGGTTCATTAAGAGGATATCAAAAATATGCAAATATACTGCGTATTTTATTAAAAAAAACAACACCGACTATGGCATACTTGCGTGAATCACCCTGTACACTTAAATTTATGTTTACATAACGCACAACTAAATTAAAAAGTTGACGTGTCTCGGCATTTTTTATAATTTTCAAAAATAATGACATACAGAATTTTATTCCATAAGTGGTTTCCTCACTGTATAAAGTAGTACGCAGCATAGAATATATTGACCACAATGTATTTGGCCGAACTTTTTTGGATAATTCATCCATATATGCAAGTAATACATTTTCTGAAAATGAACTTTTGATATCCTTATCGTTTCTCCAGTTTATAAATCTTCATATGTACGTTCACATCAGGCTCGTGATTTTGTAGGTAGGATTTTTAAGCATGTTATTTTTTCTGCTTCGACAATTTCTGGCGGAGTGCATTCAATATCGCTATTACTGTCGTCCGTATCCATAGTTTTTTTAGGTTTCTATCAAATATTGTACAGCTGTACGAAGATAATCAACAGATAATTTCAATATAATCACTGTAAAAAAAACTTTCGACACTTTACATGAATTGTTCGACGACTACTTTTAAAAAAAATTATTAGCACGACGTTTATCATGTTGCCTACCTGTAGGGGATTGAAAGTATTAATTAGCTGTTTTAACCTCCTGAGTCCCGAATAATCTCTCTTTCATAATTTTAGTTTTTTTGGTGTTTTCGCTTTATGAATCACTGTTGCTTACAGTAAAAAATTGGAGAAAAAAATTTTCAGTGGAACATCTGCATTTTCTCAATGTCATAAATATATGACTTTGGGTCAGTATTTCTGGAATTATTTTAAAGATTAGGGACAAGTGCGAACAATAAAATGCTTATCTTCTTAGAATTTATATTTATAAATTGAAATGAATACTGTAAACTTTATCTATAAAAGTATACAAATCGTAAGTATGAAAAAAAACATTAATGCTTGGTATGAAATTGGAGAAAACAATTTCGCTTCTGTGTGCTGCAGAAATATATCTTGCATTTGATGCAAAATGCTGTTGTATGTTTGCAGTTGCGTTTTCTACATCTATTTTGTTTATTAGCATAATCGACCAGATGTTCCGCCCTATGATAACTTATTACTTCAGCAGGTATTGGTTGAATTTCCGCCCTTCGCTTTTTGTGTTTAGGTTCCAAATATTCGTACTCACTGCAGCTCTCAGAATCAGAAGAGAGATTGCTTTCGGTTATAATTTGTTCTCCCAATGATAACTTGAAAGTCCTCAATTGGGGAATATTTTTGGACGGTACTTTTTTTGCTTCTGGGTGTCTTTGTATTGAAACCATGAATTACAAACTGCCAAATTAAACATGTGAGAAATAAAGCGAACTGTCCACTTTCTGGTGCGTGAGCGACAAGGACAAACAACCAACATTCTGGCAGAAAGGTCTACGCCGCCCATATATTGATTGTAATTTTTAATTATTTCTGGTCTACTAACCATTTCGTATTCCTTTTTGCGCTTTGACCATCTCCTGCATTGATCTGAATTGTTGGCCGCATAAAATGTCGAGAGAACTGTAACAGGTTTGTTGTCTAACCATCGAAGAATGGCAAAGGTTCCATCACCCCGTACCTTTATTTCACTTGCACCTCTTTGGCCTTTCATAAATTGTTTTTCCGGTGAAAATATACAATTTTTAGGAATCCTATTCTTCATAATCTTTCCTGTTACGTGAAAACCTTTTTCGAGTAACACATCGGTGAGTTTTACCGTTGTAAAATAACGATCAAAGTAAAGATGATTGCCAGGCACAAGAGTCTCACATAAACTGATGATTGCCGCTTCACCTAAGGTATATTTTTGTTCTTGAAGGTCTGCAGAGAATGTTGAATCGCCCTGATATACTGTCATATCGCAAATTATCCCATTAGGATTGGCAAGAACAAAAATGTTAATACCCACAGGATTTGGTTTACCTGGGCAGTACTGACGAATTCCACAATGGCCAGTGAACGGTATTATTATTTCGTCAATACTGATGTTATCAGATCTTATTTGAGCATGACACCCTTTAGTATACTTCTAAACAGAGGCATAACTTTCCAAATCTTGTTTACTTTTTCTGCCTCAGTTACTTCGGGATCAAAAACGACCTCTAGAGATGATCTAATAACAAAAAATCGGGCTTGCGTCATATCATTTCTGATAATTGGAACTCCATACTTTCTCGACCAAAACATTCTAATTTTTGGCAGTTCTATAGTGCTCATAACGAACAGAACACCAATAAATATTTTTATCTCCGTTATTGTCAATCTGAGCGGTTTGCCTTTCCTTTCCACGTATGTCCTATTTGTTGCTTTTACCATAATTTCCAGCATTTCTTCATTGATGTATTGCTAAAAAAGACTTCCGGTGTCCATTCCTGGCAGTCCTCCAGCTTATATCTTGGTTGGTGAAGAGGCTTCTCAGTTGGCTTGAAATGACCTGTCCATTCGTCATTTACAGGCTGTGTACGAATGACAATAGTAGGCCTTATTCGTGTTACAACACGACGACCACGGCGTCCGCGACTATTTCTGGTAGATCCACTTGGTCGTTTCATAAGCGATGATGAGAGTGATAACACAGATTCTGAACCGTTATCTTCAGTGTCTTCTGAGGTGTCTGACGAACTTATAGAACCTACAGTCTACACTATGGTCATTTTGTAAATTTGGTGGCAATTCAGGATCGTCGTCATCGGAAAGACTAATATCCGATTCGTAAAGAACTTCCTCAAGTTCCTTTTCAGTTAGTCCTGCAAGAAATAAAACCTTTCTTACGTTGTCAAAAATATTACATATTATTTTTTACAGCGGTTGAGAACTCATGTTATACTCGTATGACAAGAATCGATGGAGGTTAAGACCAGGTGTAATAGTAGTATGACATAAAAATATCATAACTGATAAACACCATAATATGTTCATCGATAAAAAAATAATTATCGACTCATATAAACTGATTATCAAACCACGTTAATATTATAAAAACGTGAATAACTAACATAGGATTCTTTATATATCTCAAGAATACTTACGGCGAAATCGCGAACGGTCGGCCATGTTCTCACACTGCTTTATGTATGAACATAATATTACAGTTTTCCTTGCTGCCACCCGACATTACAAAGTAAACTGACCTGTATACTTTCATACCCACATATAATTTGCTTATATTCTTTAAGATGGCGCTACCAAAACGATTTAATTTTTATGTAATATATAAATGACACTAGGATCCAGGACCCAGTTCAAACTATGCTCCAAATAATTAAAAACGGATATTTTTTGTTTTAATAACATGAAAGTCCAAGAAATGTCGATGTAAACACACTTTATTTTCAAGAATAAATAAACTGTTGTGTATACTTTCTTAGCGCTATAAGTATCATGGATAAGAATACCACGAAACAGCGGTGGAATGGCCGAGCGGGCTGAGCGTCCGTATACTCTATTTCTGACAAACAGTCAGGTGGTTCGAACCCGGGCTCGGTGGTTTTTTTTTTTTAATTTTGAATTAAATAAATGAATATATGGAAAAATCAACTTAGGAAATACACATTTGGCATATTATACATAAATTTGCGGGTTAAATTGACTAGCATGTCAACATTTAATTTGACAGCCGTGTACGGATAAGTTTTTTTCCGTAAGCGTATGAATAAAGGCCACTTTCCATAGAACTAGACAGACACTTTTCTATGTGATCGTAGGAAAAAATATATATTCTAGTAGAACTAGGAGTAAAATACAATACATGAAATTCATAGGGTGAAAAAGTAGCACAAGTTATTTGACAACCATAGTAATTATTTGTTAGGGGCATCAGCAAAATAATATGATATACCAGTTATATACAAAAATTGAGAAAAAAATAACTATAGAAAATGCATAATCAATAATTTCAACTGTACTAACAAATGATGTTTGTAACAAGATGGTAAAGCACTTTTACGCTCTCAGCTGAGTGTTGAACAACTTTCAGCTGCGGGCGTAAAAGTCTGTTTTACACCCTTGGTACAAAATTAACTATTTTGCCACTAGAATTTCAACACATATTTCTACTAATCCTTGATAAAACTTACATATTCAAAATTAATTACAGGTGTTGGTACAGGTAAATCCCCAAAAGTGGCCTTTGGTGATATTAAATTCAGTATTTTGGCCTCAGTGTTATCAATTTTAATTATTTTAACTGGGCCACCTACTGTGCCAGTAGCATGTCTTTTATGTCTTTTATTGGCTACCAATTTAGCCTTAAATTTTTTTTTCAAATCTTGCCAGGTCTAAAACAAAATGATAAGAAAATGGAAATGTTTATCAAGACAATTTGAAATCATTATAATGTAAATAATAATTATATGTCTTCAAAAAAAAGGCCAATCATATTGGCCATATACAAAAGGTTCCATCCTATATCATTAATAGCTATAGCAAATTTCTCGAATTTATTATATAGACCCTATACTTACCTTCTTCCATTTGGCCAATTTTTTTTTAGCCTCCTGGCACAGCATTTACAAGGTTTGTAACTTCCTGCCATGATTCCTGCGCTCTTCTCTTGGTGAATTCACTTGTGAATCTCCCTGAACTAAATTCTTCATTGTTTTCCATAAACTGAGATAAAATCTCCTTTTGCTGCTACACAATAGGAGCTAAACGCTTTTTTTCCCTCTATTTCCATCTAAAATGCACACATGAGAATTGAAATAAGTTGAACCGATAATAGTTGTTAACAGCTTTTTACCATATCCAATGTCGATAAACTTTATCACGAAAATACTTCCACTCTTCCACTTTTTTCACAGCCAAATCGCACAAAATACAGAAGTCAAAAACAAACAAAAATTAATACCTGCCGAATTTGGTTATGTTAACGGGATCTTCTTCTAACTTGCATTTTAATAATAGAAAAAGTATCCGTATATACTTTTTCTATGATTTTCATCATAATTTTTTATTCTTCTTTTTTCAAATGGTGTGCTTCAGCTATAAAATATCTGGCAACATAGCATTAATCATCTGCATGACGTTTCACATCACTGGTGCTCAAGAATTAGATTTTAGAGTACCGCGTGAACGTTGGCGGATCGGAATGTTCATTTTGGTGAAGTGAACGTTCCTTTTCTCTTGAACTCGAGAATCAGGGCCCTGATGTCATGGAATCTGTGGCATTTGAATATCGTGTGTTCTACATCGTCTACCTCATTACAGTATATACATAGGTCGTCTATTGTTTTTCTGATTTTCTCCGTGAAAGTGCGAAAAGAGCCGTGTCCCGTGAGGGACTGAGTCAGGAAGTAGTTCGTCTCACGAAATCCACACCCTGCCCAATCCCTCACATCCGGTATCAGCCTCTTTGTCCATTGCCCCTTTTTATCTTCCTCGCTCCATCTCCTTTGCCAGGCTTCCAACGACTTCTGCCTCTCGTCGTCCTGAATTGCGTGCGAGTGTTCTTTCTACCTGGTTCAAATTGAAAACTTGGTCGAAAAACATTAAGAGAAACTTGAGGGATGGTTTGACGACAGACTCCTATCCATAAACTTCGGGAAAACATTTTACATACCTTTCAGCTCCCAAGAAATTTCTCTCCCAACTTTCGGCCTTATTATCCAAAATAACATAAATATTAATCCAACAAGAAAAATTAAATATCTAGGAATAATTATTGATAGTAGTCTGAAATGGAATGTTCATATTGATTATTTATCGAAAAAACTTACAATACTTTATAGATTTGGACCGTTTTTCAGATATTCTTGATTTCAAGCAAAAAAATTTACATAGTACACAAAAGTATAGTAGATTCTCACCTAAGATACGGTATCATAGGTTGGGGTGGCGTATGTAGAACTTACTTGAACCCCCTGGAGGTTCTTCAACGAAGAACTTCATTCTCGTTAGAAACAGAATGTATTCTAGTGATCAATTATACAAAGAAACAGAAGTTTTTGATTGTCGTCAACTATTCTTCTTTCAGATATGTCAATTTTCAAACCGTACATTACTTTCAACTGGCAATCATTCATATATTACGAGACAGCAGGGTATCTATGTTTTACCTTCAATGTTAAAATCTGTGGGACAAAGAGGATTTGCTTACCTTGGACCAAAAGTTTTGAATTTCTTTTTTCAACAATAAAACTGCGAAATAAATGACAAAAATATCAAAAAAGGACTCGAAAAGCTACTAACAAAATTATCAAGGCAAAAAATACAAAATTTGCTAGGTTAATATATGATGTAAAAATATTGTGAAATTGTCGGGTGAAGTTAATTCATATATGTATATTTTTAATTGTGTTTCCATAGAATACAATAACTTTGTAAACATATATATTTTTTATCTATATTTTATTGTACTTACATACAGGTAATCTACCTCTTAAGTTATTCTTTTTATTCACTAGGTACAGGGTTATTTATTATAAATTACCCACCCCTTATCATCGTTATTATTGATCGTAGAAAAAAAAGTTATTTATGAAAGTTATATGGTTTCAACTGAATTTTCTAAAAATGATATCAAAAATTCAGTATACAGGGTGAAATAAAAATGTGATGTATTTTTTTAAATATAACACCCTATATATTATTACATTTTTAAAAAGATATTTTTTTTCTGATTTCAAAAATATATCATACGTTACCCTTATCTTAAGCCGGTATTGAGTTATTAACCCTCGAATAGCATAAATAGTATAATTACGGAATCATTTGCATTTTCAAAGAAGGTCATGAAAATGACAACTGTCTGTTTCAAAAGTGACATTTATTTTAATAAATCATCAAAATGGTGTATAACAACGAAGAAAAAGTTAAAGTTTTTATTTAATAAATTAAAAAAATTATAAGCAAAAAATAAATTCATAAAATATGTTCAAAATGTCCACCATTATTTTCTACACATAACTGATAACGTCTTCTTAAATTAAGGAATACATCCGGAATGATGTTATTATTTTCATTATTAACTTTGTTTATTGCCAGTCGAATTCGGTCTTTAATTTAATATTATTATTGTTATAATTATTAACGATATCTTTTAAAAATCCCCAGAAAAATGAATCCATGGGAGTTGAGTCCGGACTATTAGATGGCCATTTAATAGTTCCATTATTTCCTATCCATATTGGAAACACATTGTTCAAATGTTCTCTAACGGGTTGGACATTGTGGGGGGGAGCACCGTCCTGCATCCAAATCATATCGTCGAGTTCGTCTCCCGCAAAAGTGTTTAAAAGAATATTTTCAACATCTGGGATAATTGCTTCTAGATAGGCAATTCCAGTTAATTTATAATTATAAAATATGGGACCAACAATTTTATTTTTAAATATTCCGCACCAAACACTGACTGTTTTTCTGCCTGATTTTTTAATTGATTTGACTAATCTTTTGCTACGCATCTGATTTTCCCAGGATCTTCCATTTTTTCTATTGAAGATTCCTGCCGTAGAAAACGATGATTCATCCGTCCAAAATATTTTGTAAAAATAATCAGGATCTTCATTTAGCTTCTGTAGCATATATCGGCAGAAGTCTAGTCTTTGCTGTTTTTGATCATTAGTTAAATATTACAAAGGTAAGATTTTATATGGTCTGTAATTATTTTTATTCAATGTTCGTTGGATTTTCGAATAACTTTCATTTAGTTCTTTACTAGCATTATTTATGAAAGATTCAGAGTTTTCTAAAATATAATATAATTAAATATAAAATATTAAAAAATCTAAACTATGCATCAGGTTACCTTCGAAATGAAGCAGTATATCCAATTGCTCTTCTTGGTTAATTTCAACTTCTCGTTTTTTCCTATTTAAACTATAGGTATTATTCACTTTTCTGTAAATGTTATAGAAAGTATTTTCTGACGGGGTAGGAAAATTAGGATATAACACCCTGTATGCTCGTTTGGCAGCACGTTTGTTTTTGTTATTTTCAATAAAACAGGTAAATATGCGAACTTTTTCTTCGTTTTTATACACCATTTTAATGATTTATTAAAATAAATGTTACTTTTGAAACAGACAGTTTTCATTTTCATGACCTTCTTTGAAAATGCAAATGATTCCGTAATTATACTATTTATGCTATTCGAGGGTTAATAACTCAATACCGGCTTAAGATAAGGGTAACATATGATATATTTTTGAAATCAGAAAAAAAATATCTTTTTAAAAATGTAATAATATATAGGGTGTTTTATTTAAAAAAATACATCACATTTTTATTTCACCCTGTATACGGTGAGTAACTGAATTTTTGATAGCATTTTTAAAAAATTCAGTTGAAACCATATAACTTTCATGAATAACTTCTCTTTCTACGATCAATAATAACGATGATAAGGGGTGGGTGATTTATAATAAATAACCCTGTACATCTATGCACCATTTTCTGAATGTATTTTATATCAAATGGTGAATAAATTATTATTATACAGTGTGTCGCATGTAAAATGAAGACATCCCCATACTTTCGCTGTTTGAAAGATTACAGATTTGAATTTTTGCAGAGTCATACGTCATATGTTGATGGGTCACATCTTTTAAGTTAATCAACTGAACTCTGGACTTTAATCTCAGCCTACTACGATTTCACAAAGGTTTTTCAGAATATCATTTCAACCCCCCATACCGGAATTCATCACAAAATTCGCATGCTGTTTAATTTATTGGAATATTTTAATACATGACACCGTGTCAAGATTTTAATTTCCACGGCACAATAATTATCAAAATGAATAATAATTTTGTATACTTAGACCAAATAATGAAAATATTGAAAATGCGAATTTTGTGATGAAATTTGGTATGTGGGGTGAACATAATATTCTGAACACCTTTTTTCAATAATATTTTTCGATATCTCTATAACGCGAAGCGGTTCTGTTTGTGAAATCGTAGTAGGTTGAGTTCAAAGTTCAGATTCAGTTGACTATTTCAAGAAATGTGGCCCATTAACCTATATGACTTTACAAAAATCCGAATCTGTAATTCTTCAAACAGCGAAAATATGGAAGTGACTTCATCTTTAATGCGACACACTGTATATATTATTATAACTTCAGTCTAAGTAACACGTGGCCGGCTATGCTAACACCAAAAATTGAAAAAGTAAAATTCACTGTACCTATTTGGTAATAAATTTAACCTATACTTCAGCCTAAGCAACATGTGGTGGTTATGCATAGCTGTTGAATACTCACTCAATCCAGTCAACAGATGTAGCCATCCGCTAGAATCGTTTGGAGCTAACAGATAATTGTGACTGTCAAATAATAGACAAATAATTTGCAACGAAATAATATTGCGATCATAAATTGGGATGTAAGCTATCCTATCTTTCAAGTTGGATCAAACTGCGTATGGTGTGTGGAGTCCGTCGCAGACAAACAACGTGACACGTAATTTATATATATTGAGATATACACAAATTTACAATAAAAAATTACAGTTCTTGTTATGCAAATTGTAATTATTTTGACACATTCTGTACTAAAAGTCAGAATCGTAACAATGTACTATAATAAAATTTTTCCATGTGAAAATTATAGTAAAGGAGTACATTCCTGGCAATATCATCACACTGAATCATAGGTCTCCCATCATCGACACTTTGGCAAATGCACCAATAATTTACTACAATCATTACCTCTTTCCTCGTAAAATACTTTCCCAAGGGCTCATGCATTATGATCTCTGCATGAAATATCAAGGGAATTTGAGTCTCATTTTCCAAAAATTCTGAATCTGGCAAAATTATTGGGTGACCATATAATAAAATCAAAAAATCTTAACTTTGCTGCAAACATTTGCAACTGTACTTGATAGTAGTAACTATGTGATTCTTTCAAAGTCTCTCATTCTCCCTAATTAAACATGAATTATTCATCAATGTCCTTACAATTATTTGTATATAACAAGTAAGGGCACTTTACTTCCAAACAGCACTCACAAAACACTAGTCTATCAGGATATGCACCTAGACAAGACCATTTTTTGCTAATTACAAATCCGACTTCGTTGACCACAAACGATTCATGATTTTCACTCATATCTCTTTGATACTCTTCAACGGCTATATGCTCATGATTAATTCCCCATTCAGTAGCTTTATTGTGAAACAAAGTTTTTGTTGGATAACAAATAGATTAAACAATAAGTGACAAAGAAGGTGTCATTTTGTTTGTTGTGCAAACAGCTCTTAATTTTGATGCTGTAATCCCACCAGCCCTTTGTATATGTTAATTTCGGTTTCCAGATTGATTTCTGGTATATTTTTCTATGTTCATAATTTGTTCGTCATCTAATGATACATTTATTTTTTTTGGATATTTGCAGAAACCACTAGCGAATGGTTCCACAATACGCATCATTGCAGGATTATGTCCCAATTCCTTCATTTTCTTCAAGAGATTTTGTATATTTATTGAACATCCTCATTTTTTTGTTAACCAGCTAAAGGTTTTACCCAATCCATTTCAATGATTGGTATTGAGGGTACTTGTGAAGAGGATGATGGTATCGTCCTCATTACGTCTGTGCAAGATACTTCAGCCTATTTGCACATTCAGTTGCAAATAAAATTGCACCCACATGACTGAAAACTTTTTTGTGTCCAGCCATACATATGCAATGTGCTGTTAATATATTTCCATCTCTGGCCACAATGCACCAAACATCCAACGGTTTTTCATTTCCTTCCTGAGAATGTTTGACCTAAAAAAATCGCTAAATAAACAAAATGAATACACGTTGAGCATTTTGTGTATAAAGATTATACACATTCAACTGGTCCCCAGCACATGAGATTTTTTTATTTAGCTCTGAAAATTGTATAAAAGCCTCCTCTGAGCTTAAGCCCTCATGACCACCCATAGAAAGAAAAGGTGACATTATAACCCTTAATGTACAATATGATTAACAAGATATTTTAACATACAAATAGATGTAAAATATATTGATATAGGTACTTAATACATGAAATCTAATATGAAACGGTCAAACATTACTGAAGAGCACAAACAATACTTAACTATGCTCATACAGTTCTAAAAAAACTTACCTTTTCCACTAAAATGTAGAAACTATTCACCTCCTTTGTCCCCACTTTTCGAACAAAGCTCGACTTAAAATGAATGCAAGCTTTTGTAGGTCTTTATTTGTTGCTTGGTGTTATAGCTATGGGTTAGCACTAAATAGGATACAATATCCATGCTCGTAACAGGTGAAATTCCATGAATTGAACTGTCTAACTCTTCAATATGCAGTGTTAAAGGGTCCACATCATTTACTGATTTTAGCTTCATTTGATATATGTAAATAAATATTTTACTTCGCATCTAGGAAATAAACAAATTGGATTTTCCAGCTTACCTCTCACCAATATCTGGATTTTGCAACAATAATGTCTTTAAATAATCACTCTGCATCTTAAAAAGTCTATCAACAATCACAAACTCACACAACTTTAGAGATAATGCCGTTTAAACAATTTATTCACCATGTACCAAATGCTTTCTTATGACACTTCAGACAGTTGTTTGCTTGCAGACGACATATTGGGTTACGTGATTTGCAATGCCTAATTATGTTTAATCGTTATTCAAAGGCATAGAGATATATAACTTAGGGGTAAAGGGAATGGTTATCCAGCCCGCACTTTAAAGTGAGAGATAAGTAGATAACCTCGGGATAACTGTCACAGAACAACCGTTTTATGTCCACTATCGTTGGTTTTATAGTTTCTGTAGGTTATATGTGGATTTTAAATTTAACAAAAATTTATTCTTTCGTTCGATTATTGTGTATTATCAGGGTTATCTTTGGTATTGTTGAAAAACTTACCAGATGTATTTAGCGATGATGATTATGATGAAGTATTAGATTTTCTGAATTTAGAAAGGAAAGCGTACATGGTAAATCCATTTTAAGATATGGACGATGGCGACTTCATAAAGAGATTTAGATTGGAAAAAGATACAGTATTGGGAGACTGGGGTACAATTGTACAATAACTAATTTAGTCCAATTAAACTCAAATGTAATTTTTTCCAAAGAGTTTTAAATATTCTAGCACAAAGTGGAACTCATTTAAGATCTAAATTAACCAACAAATTTGGAAAGGCAAACATAATAACTTGAAAAAAAAATCTAACCTCTGCATTTGTTTAATTCTACCCCTCAGTTGGGTCAGATTTGAACGCTTTGCGTAAACTAAAATGACCTCAACGAAAAAAAAAAACAACAAAATAGTATCTACATCACTTTATCCTTGAAACTAGAGAAGTCGACCTTAGATGATAGTAAAGAAGCAGCTCTTTCAGTTCCCTCAGAAATATCAGGTGTCGGCAGTTTCATTTTGATGTCTTCTCTCTCTACGACACTGATGTCCTCTTTCTCAGGGAAGTGAAATTTTTATGTATCTTTTTCTCTCTCCAGTTGTTCATCTCCAAGTCACGATTTTTCAGGGGTTTTTGTTAAAATACGTGTTTTCCCTTCACTCCTTCCTCTAACCGAATTGGATCGAGAAGGGGCCTTTGGATATGGGCGAACATGCTCTGGTGAAATCAACACTAAGGTTTTATTGTGAGCGGGATAGATTTGGATGGTTTTGGAATCTTTGCTACATCCAGGTATGTAGCTCGGGTCGGTGCTTGGAGTGGACCTATTTGGACATACATTTATATCTTTGCTGGAGATGGGGCAATTATTTGCATCAGACGATGACGCCTGTTCTATGGGCTTGCGGGCTGGCTCGTCTGAAATGGGTCTATTCTATCTCAAAAAATCTTTGTCTGTAAATACCTGACGATTAAGTGCCCAAGTGTAGGCTTCTTAAATGAAGAAATAATATTTGCTCTTGTGAATGATGAGTCAAAAGCTCTAGTAACTATGGAGGAAAGATTGTGGATAGAAATAGTTTTCCCATGATGGTTGGTCAACCAGTCAACTTTTGTCTTCGCCTGAAAAGGTCACCGTACACCAACAGTCATGCAGTTTTCTCGAGCATAGTTGACGGCGTCAAGAGAACAGTGGCTCTCGTGTTTATCCATAAGGATAAGAATTGGTTTTTTCAGAACCGCATTTCGTATGATTCACTATATGTGTCAGAACGTGTAAGAATAGAGCACGCGTCATCTAGTGGCTTGCTGTGCTGTTGACCAACACAATACTAACGAGTGGACCGTCATCAACCATGGAATCATTTACTCTTGCTCGGGGATAAATAAATACTGGTGGCAAGGAATTACCAGATGCACTTATAATCATACACAACGTAATCGATTGCCCTCTTTCGGCAAAAACAGCCTGCCCGACTTGTTTAGCACCTCTTGGGGCAAATATTTGGTGCCTGTATAACAGTTGCCACACCTGTTTCATAAAGGTTGATTATGTGGCATGCTGTAAAGATCTTTAACTTTAGGGCTCTCTCGTAGTTATAGAAAAACGCTTCTACATTCGTCTTGTTGAAATATGTTAATCTCGAAAGTGAGGTATTTTCCGGCCTCCGGATACTTAGGTTACTATTTCGTCGCATGGAACTGTATAGCCAATCTTCTTTCGCTATCTGCTTCGCAGCTATTGGGCATTTCTGAGTCAAGTCTTGCAGCATAATCGTATAAAACTACTCTCATTTGTTGGTACGTTAGACCGTAGCACATTTTGGATGAGTTAATAGCTTACTCAACCAGTGATAATTCTTGTTTCTTCGTAAAAATTTGCCAGTAGGAGCATTTCGATTAGTAGTCATGTTTTACAGAAGAGGTAACCTGACCTTCATCACTAAACTTTAATTCATTCAGGCGATAATTCAGGGCTGTCATTTGTTGATCACCTACAGCTCTGATAGCAGCTTGTATGTCCTCTTCATTATAAGCAGATTCTACTTTTTTTTCTTGTAATTTCGCACCATACTTCGTCTGAAAAAGAAAAAAATACCCAATGTTAATTGTAAAAAGTAAAAAAGTGAAATGGAGTAGTAGGAGTTTCATAGTTCAAATGTACCCCAACCTCATTTTTCTTATTTTCTAAGCATTTATCACACTATCAAATAGCCCAAACCTGTAACATATTTAATTGTTTGGTACATTCTGTACACCTAAGAAATTAGTATCGCTGCAAGTTTTTATGTCACCTTGAAGTTAGCTTGTACATATTGTTAGAAATAAATTCAGTTCCGAGTACAGAGTCGAATTATTGATACCTACCTACCCAATCTTATGAATAGACTCAATATAAATTAGTTATTAAAATATTAAGTTTATTAACTTTAAATAGTTATCGAATAATCAAGAGCAGTTATTACACTGGCGCAGTCATAAAACATTTAGAACTAGTGTAGTAGTTGTTGTGGTAGCAAAAAATAAACGTGCTTGTGGTAATAAAATGGTCGTCGGACAATTCTTTTAAGTTGGGAGAAGGAAATTGGAGTTCCTACATCACTCGTATGGAGCAGTATTCCAAAGTAAATAAAATTGAGGAAAACATGAAAACTGTCTTGCTGATCACCGCTGTAGGAGATGAGACATACGAATTAATGGAAGATCTGTGCAGCCCAGAAAAGCCGGCAGATAAAACCTTTGCTGAATTCAAAATTATTACGAGAACATTTACAGCCGACACCATCTGAAATTACCGAACGTTATAAATTTCGACAGCGGAAACAAGAAACAGGAGAGAAAATTAATAGATCAAACAAACTTACCTTAAGTGATGTTCGATCTTGATTATATTACGGTCTCGTTGAAGTAAATAATAAATATGTAGTACCCCCGCTTCGGCGCTCCTGAACTACAATATTCAAAGAAATCGGTTTTTTTTATCTATCACGACCCAACCCCTCACTTGCATCGTCTACCTGCTTCAGTCATTTTAAAGTTGTTGTTGCAAGGGGTGCTTAAAGGGTAGGGAGGGACTTATTTACTTCAACGAGACCGTAATATAATCAAGATCGAACATCACTTAAGGTAAGTTTGTTTGATCTATTAATTATATTACGGTCTCGTCTTGTAAATAATAAATATGTAGATGTTTAAAGTACATTGCAACAACAGATGAACTCAAATTTTTATTATACACGAAATGGTTAACAATGGTAACTTAAATTAACTTAACTATTTGATCATAAGCTAACAATTAAGAAGTTAGTACAGTTTTCGCAAACACAGTATTATCTATAATAGGTCGATTGTAAAAACTAGCAAACGTTTTTGAATCCTTTGACCAACCCGCAGCTAATCTTATATTATCAAAACTGACCCCAGCCCTAGCAGCTGAGGAGGTGGAAGCCTGTCTTGTACTCTGTGGTTTAAATATTGACATATCCACTCCACTTTTTTCCAAAATATTCTTGATCCACCTACCAATAGTAGAGGTAGATGCTTTTCTATGGGGTTTTTTAAAAGTAATGAAAAGCCAATCACAAGAGTTTCTTAAATTTTTAGTGACAGTGATATATTTTCAAGTTTTCTGGCTACACATAATTGAGGATCATCATCAAGGAAAGGTAGAACCAAAAGAGGCTGAAATCACTATTGGGTACCATGGTTGTGAACACCACTGAGGTACCACAACAATGCCTTCAGCTTTGTCTCTAATTATTTTTTGTAATACTCTTAATATTAAGAAAAACGGTGGAAATGCATATAACCTCATCCCACTCCAATCTAACGTGAAAGCATCTACCCCATGAGCCTCTGGGTCTTTGACCCAAGATATAAAAATATCACATTTTTCGTTAATGCGACTTGCAAAGAGGTCAATTTTTGGAAAGCCAAACTTAGTAACAATTTTTGTAAACGCTATTTCGGAGAGACACCATTCAGTTTCTCTATGTATTTGACGAGAAGCTCTATCGGCAAGCACATTATTTTTCGAACTGATGTAAGACGCAAAAATAAATATTTTCCTTTCTTCGCAAAGGTTCCAGATTTTTCTTGCCAATTTATTTAAATTTGGGAATCGTACGCTTCCGAATCTGTTAATAGTGGAGATTGCAGTTGTGTTATCAACTCTGCATAGGATATTACAACCGTACAATTCTTGCGGAAAACATTTCAGGGCAAAAAACACTGCTAATAGTTCCAATTCGTTGATGTGCCGTTGTTTTTCCCGATTCGACCAGAACCCAAAAGTGGTTTTATTCTCACAATAGGCACCCTTACCAGATTTTGAAGCGTCCGAGAAAATCTCTATAGCGAATTTATCATCCTGAATACTATTACTCGAAAACATGTTTTTTAACCACCATGAAAAATCAGGTAACAAATCCGTAGAAATATTCATTTTTGCATCATAGTTATTATTAACCTGGTATAAAGCTTTAATATTTCCGCGTTCAAATAACTTAGTGTACAGAAAACTATATCTGACAGCTGGAGCTGCAGACACTAAAGTACCAACAAACTTTGAAAATTCTCTTATGGTGCAAATCTTTGATTTTGAAAAAAGTGTCAATAATTTATATAACCTGTTACGTTTTTCTTGAGGTAATGAAACAGTCATATTATTAGAATTATATCGAAACCCCAGAAATTGGCAAATACAACTAGGAGTAAGAGAGCTCTTTTTATAATTTATAATAAATCCTAATGGTTCTAAGAACCCTATAGTCTCCTGTGTATTAAAAATACTTTCTTCGAGAGTTCTTCCGAGAAGCAGAAAATCATCTAAATATATAACAGATAGAAAGCCACGCCTCCTAATATAAGATATAACTGGTCTTAAAATCTTTGTAAAAATTAAAGGGGCACAACTCAACCCGAACGGTTAACAATTAAATTCATAAATGCAGCCCTTAAATTGAAAGCGTAGGTACTTTCTATGAGAGCTATGAATCGGCACTAAATAATAAGCATCTTTTAAGTCGATGTTTGTCATAAAATAATTTTTTGTTATCAGTTGAGTCACAGTTTTGTGATTTTCTAACTTAAAATGTGATGTTGCTACAAATTCATTAAATGATTTTAAATTAATAACCAATCTGCTAGAACCATCTGGTTTTGGCACAATAAAGATGTTCGATATATATTGACCTTTACAGGGTGTTACAACAGAAAAAATCCCCTTTAATAGAGATTTTTTAATTATATTTTCAATGGAGACACATTCCTTATGTGACCTTGAAGGCTCCATAGGAACAATTGTTTGTATGGGTCTCCTGATAAGAGGAATTTTGAGACCAGTTATATAGGAAATGACCTTCCTATGGAATCCTAGATCTTTCCACTTCTGGGAAAAATGTAGAAGTCTACCACATAGCCTACTAACCTTTAATACCGGCGTCTTCTCTCGACGCTGCTGTTGTGCCGATAACTCTGACTTTGAGGATGATGATGAGACTTGGACGTGGACTTCATCGGTTTTCTGTTCAGCATGGGAGTGCGTGTCTGGAATCTGTAGCCCGCCCGCAGCACTCCTTTTGCAGATGGGCGACGGTAGTTTCCCTGTTTGGAAGATGTGGCCAAGGTAGGAACAGATGGCTTGTTCTTCTTGACTCTCAAGTGTTCGCTTGACTTTTCAAGCTTTCTTGCAGCTTCGATAGTGGTGTCCAGCTCCTTGCCAAACAAGTACTCGGAAATCGTGGTATTTTGCAAGGTTTCTTTAAGGTCTTTACTCAAATTCAACAGCAATAGTTCTCGCCTTGTAACAGATTCATGATGAAAAACGTCACATAGCAAGCGTAACGCGTCATTTGTAGTCTCTATATACTTGATCTCCTCCTCTCCACCTTTCTTGGCAAAGTCAGATATAAAATGAGTTAATGCTGAAATCACTGCCGTAACTTGCGCTTGCAGGCTAGATAACCTTGTATCTCTGTGTTTCCTTGTACTGCTACTTTGACTTCTGGATTTATTAAAGGAGGAACAATCGTTTTTAAGTTCTCAGGTGGAAGAAATTTATTTATGAGCTCCACTCTAACCTCCTCTTTTAATCCATTCAATAAAACGTTCTCATAACGTGGGACTAATTCTTGTAGAATTGGTTCAGAGACACTTTTTACCAGCATCTCTTCTCCCAGAATTGAATTAATGCTGATTATGTCTGGTTTCGCGTTATCTGTAACCCAGAGAAAAAGAAAAAGATCATATACCATCTAGCGACTCTAGGCTTGACAAGAATAAAATAATATAAGATAATATAATAGATTTATTTTGAACATGAGCTACTCTAAACTCAGCTGATTTATCTTCTAGGATCTTTCCACTCTAGGAAATTCCAAGCTTGTGAACCATTCACTTTCCACTTTAGGAAATTCCAAGCTTGTGGACCATCCACTTTCCACTCTAGAAAATTCCAAGCTTGTGAACCATCCACTTTCCACTCTAGGAAATTTCAAGCATTGTGAACTTATGTCATTCTAGATATTTTAATTAGATATATTATGAGCATTCTTGGCACTATATAGTTTTCCTAAGTAATTTGCTTACCTGTGATTACCGGATTAGAATTATTATCCTGAACCGTCGATTCAACTTCGGATGCGTATTCCCTCGGTAAAGAACAATCAGAATTGAGCTCGTCTGTATAATCAGAGCGGCTACTGTTATGTGATTCTTCCGAAGAATGGTTTGGTGAACGACGATTACGTTTCTGCTTTTGTTCAATCGCATTTAACCTTCGCATTACTGATTTAAACATTGATTTGATCTCAGCATTATCCAATACTCTATTTTCAGGATTTCTGGATCTCTTCTTTTCCCCGCCTGGCATTTTACGCGATAATGTGAATATTTAATACCGAAACCGATACTTAGACTACACTATAGCTCAATCGACAAACCGTGTGGCCCAGAAAGCACAAAAACGAAGACTGAAGCAGGTAGACGATGCAAGTGAGGGGTTGGGTCGTAATAGATAAAAAAAAACCGATTTCTTTGAATATTGTGGTTCAGGAGCGCCGAAGCGGGGGTACTACATATTTATTATTTACAAGACGAGACCGTAATATAATCTCAATGTATCTACCAGCATTAAAGCAGCTAGCAAAATACTGTAAATTCGGTGATAACTTGGAAACTCAACTACAAGATCAATTAGTTTTTGGATTAAAAAATGAAGTCATCCGACAACGCTTCTTCCAAGAAAAAACGCTCACCTACTGCAAAGCTGTGGAAATAGCAGTAAACATGGAAGCAGCAGAAAGAGATTCGGACTTAGTGGGTGGTGCAAGCACAGTGCATTTTGTGAAAAAGGAAGAAAGAAAAAAGTTTTCCACGAAATATCAGCGGTCCAAATCTAAGGTCAAGACGCCATTTTCTAGTTCTCTACAGGGAGGAAGCCTACAATGCCGCCATTGTGGAAAGAATGACTACGTCACTTTCACTTGTTTTTTCAAGGACGCCACCTGTCACACATGTGGCAAGATAGGACACATCAGCACGAAGTGCGCAGAAAAAGGTACCGATAAAAATGCAAATTCTTATAAATACAACAAGTTTGTAGTTATTGATAATGAGTCGAGCGATTCTGATTCATATTTAGATTCTTGTTTTAATAATATAACGCATGGTAAGGACAAACCATTCAAAGTTGATATTTCCATAAATAATAAAATAATTATATAGGGTTCGCCTATATCCGCCATTTCAGAAAAATTTTACAGAAATAATTTTAAGAATATGCAACTAAATGAATCTCAATTAAATTTAAAATCGTACGCAGGATATATTTTTGTAAATGCTGTTTACAACAATACTTCATTAAATTTAAAACTGTATGTTATCAAAAACGGTGGTCCACCCATTTTAGGTAGGGAATGGATTTCTAAATTGAATATCTCTCTAGATAAACTTTTTAATTTAAATTATATCGAGGAAATGAATGTAAAAGAGGTACCCGACATTTTGCAAAAAAAATTTCCGGAAGTATTTTCGGAGGGACTGGGAAAATTTAATAGGGGTAAGGCGCAGTTGCATTTAAAAGAAAATGTTACACCCGTTTTTTGTAAAGCACGGAACCTGCCCTTAGCCCTAAAAGATAAAGTGGAAAAAGAAATGAATAATTTAGTAAAAAATGAAATATTGACGCCGGTAGAATATAGTTATTGGGCCACTCCAATAGTACCAGTGCTTAAAAAATCAGGGGAAATTAGAATTTGTGGCGATTATCGATTACCCTAATTTACATGTGGATACATATTCCATTCCAAAAATTGAACATTTATTTGCCGCTTTGAACAATGGAATTTTTTTCAGTAATATAGACCTATCACAGGCGTATGCTCAAATCGAACTGGACGAGTTTTCAAAAACTTCAACTACTCTAAATACCCACAACGGTTTATATAAAATGAACCGTTTGCCATACGTGTCTTCTAGTCCTGGTATTTTTCAAAGGATTATTGATAGTACTTTTAGCAATTGTAAAAACGTAGCCATTTTTTCGGACGATATTTCAATTACCGGAATAAATTCTAAAGATCATTTAAATAATTTAATGACTGTTTTTACCGTTTTAAAAGAATGTGGGTTAAAGGTGAAATTAAATAAATGTTCCTTTTTCCAAGAACAAATAAATTTCTTGGGGCATACAATAAATAAAGAAGGTTTATCAACCTCTGATGACAAGGTTGAAGCTACTTTAAGGGCACCACAACCTACAGATATAACCAGTTTAAAATATTTTGAATTAATAAAAAAGGAAATAGCTTCACCAAAAATTTCAGCACATTATGATAGTAAATTACCGGTAATATTAGCAGTTGATGCCAGCTCATTTGCGGTAGGGGGTGTAATTTCTCATGCATATCCAAATGGAGACGTACGCCCAATTGCTTTCGCTTCACGCACCCTTTCTTCGGCAGAAAAATCTTACAGTCAAATGGATAAAGATGGAGCCGCTATAATTGTTAGTGTAAAAAAATTCAATGATTTCCTGTTTGGTAGATTTTTCACTTTATTATGTGACAATAATGCTTTGGTACACATTTTAGATAGTAAAAGAGGTATACCACAATATGCAGCAGCGCGACTGCAACGTTGGAGTATAATTTTGAGTACATATAATCACGAAATAGAATATATTGCATCAGAAAAAAATCACGCTGATGCATTGTCTCGTTTACCTCTTAACAACACCAAAGAAACAACATATGATTATTCACACATATTTAATTTAGAAGAAAACCTTCCAATTGATTTTAAGAAAGTGGCAATATTTACCAGGAAAGATAAAATTTTGAATTCGATTTATAGGTTTTGTTTACATGGTTGGCCAGAAAAGTCTAAAATTGAGAAGGAATATAAGTCTTTTTTTTTAAAACGCGATGAGTTACATTTGGAACATGGTTGTATTTTATGGGGTTACAGGTACCTGAAAAATTAAAATCGTTTTTACTTGAACAAATTCATATGGCACATTTAGGCATAAATAAATGTAAGGCTATGACTCGTTCATATTTTTGGTGGCCGAAAGTCGATGATGATATTGAAAAAATGTGTAAAAAATGTCTAACTTGCAATGTAATAAAAATAACACACCAAAAGTAAATTTACATCCGTGGCCTTACGAAGATACCCCATGGAGCCATCCATCTACACCTAGATTTTTTGGGACCGATCCATGGAAATAAATATTTAATCGTGATAGATTCTTACACTAAATGGCCCGAAATTTTTAAAACAAATTCCAGTGATGCAAAGAACGTAATTAAAATTTTAAATAAATTATTCTCCACTTTTGGTTTACCCACTAAAATAGTATCGGATAATGGACCTCCATTTGCATCAAACGAATTTCGTCAATATTTAAAAAATAATGGAATAAGACAACTTTTCTCTACTCCAAAACATGCAATGAGTAATGGCCAGGCCGAAAACACTGTAAAAACTTTCAAATTGTCTATAAAAAGTGCTTGTTTGGAAAATAAAAATGTTGACGAATTTCTAACACAATTTTTATTCTATTACCGAAATACTCCTCACTGTACAACGGGTGAAACGCCACCTAAAAAAATGTTTCAAAGGAAAATTCGAGGAAAATTAGATTTGTTGATACCGGACACCAAAAAAATAGTGGAGGACAAAATGGAAAAACAAAAAGAATATTATGGGGGGCAAACTGGAAATTTTACAATCGGTGAAAGAGTTTATCTAAGAGATTTTAGAAATCCAGAATGCCCAGCATGGACGGAGGGAGTAGTAACTGGTACAGAAGGTTCAGTCATTTTTAATGTAAAGACTAAAGATGGTAAATTATCAAGACGTCATTCGAATCAATTGCGCGCTTCGTGTAACAACGAAGCGAATGAAACCGAAGACGACCCTTCTATATCAGAAACTGCAGAAAATACGCTGGAAGCAGAAACGGCAACTAACAGCACTGTTTCACCAGGTATTGTTCACTCAGAAAACAATTTTAATACAGAAAATGGAAACATTCCTAGATATTTTCTAAGGTCTAGAAAATGATGATTGTATATATGTATAGGTATAATGTTTGTAAATATTAGGTATAAAAAAAAGTGTGTTAATTGAACTGAATAAGAAAATAGTGATCAAGTTAAAACTTAGAAAAATGGTATTCTAGTGGGTTGTGTGCATGGGTAATGAAAGATTGTAAAAAATTTTTTCTAAATTTTTTTTTCGCTCATTTACATACGTTCATTTTATTTTGAGAGTTGTAAATAGTAAAAAGGTGTGTATATAACATTGATTTTTTTTAAAATTGTAAACAATTGTTGATTCTCCAATTTTGGGGTAAGAACGTGTAACATATTTAATTGTTCAAGAGCAGTTATTACAAAACCTAAAACTAATACATTGTTAACAAGCCAACACTCACCTCTTTCAAAGAGTGTATTTCGATCAGCACTAAACTAATAACTTCCAAAATCATAGCAGTCTAATCACACTCTAAAAATTTGACTATGTGAACAAACAATCATTTCTATCCAACTAGTGTGCCAAAATCGAGTCTGAAGTTAGTGCCTTATACAGTTATACGTTACGTGACAGGGTTGCCAGATGTCGCGATTATTCTTTATTTTGAAAAGTTGAAAGAAAAATTGAATACTTAAATTTACCCCGGATTCAAATGTACCCCAGTCTCCCCTATGTATTGACAATGATAGAACGTCAATTAGTAACACCCTCCAATAGGTATATTAGGTATGAGTATTGAATAAAACTTGAACAATACAATGTACACTTTTTAGAAACCTCCAATAATTCAATTTTGGGTGACTTCACGATTCTATGCAACTGGCAGCTTTCTCATGACGATAGGAGATCCAATGAATATTTCAAAGTCAGAAACTTGCAACATAGTTTCGAAAGTTTCATTAGCAATTGCATCTTTAACATAATTTAGAAATATGCTATTCACTCGAGAAAAAATTCTTCAGACAAAATCCCAAGTTTTATGAAAAATTTTTGTATGATACATACAATTGCCTTTTTGGAGTGCGTCATCAATTGTTAATGTCCTTCTACCTAGGAAACACAAAAACATATTGAATACATATATGTTATGTAATTTTTGAAATATAAGTCACAGTTATATAAAACCAAGGACACAACAAAGGCCGTTACAGCTGGAAAACAATATTGATACAGGGTGTTTCATTGGGAAAGGGCCTAACTTTAACTGTAAATGGGGATCACTTTGGTGCTTCCAAAAACCTATATTTAATGTTTCTTCTGCACTTTATAACCGAGATACAGGGTTTCACAAAATTTGTGAAGTTTTTTTCAAAACCACTGAAGCAACTGAGGTCATCCATGAGCTAGAAGACTACTTTTCACACTATAGTTGTCCCTTTAAAATAATATCAGATAGAGGTAGTTGTTTCAATTCTTGCCAACGAGATGAAGATACCTTACGATCTTATTTACAGACGGACGAAACACTAGACATGGAAGAGTTCAAAGACAATGCTCAGATACAAAACGAAAAAGTACAAAACTACAATAAAAAGTATTTTGACAAGAAACCTGAACCCACACATGTTCATCAAGTAAATGACTATATAATGATAAAAAGCACTGACGTAACCGCAGGTGTCAACAAAAAGCTGATACCTAAGTACCGAGGCCCTTCTGCAGAAACAAAGGTTTCAGGTAATGACCGATACCTTATTTGTGACGTCGAAAATTTTCAAATAACCCAAAAAACGTATGAAGACGTTGCAAGCGTTCACAATATAAAGCTTTGGCTTCATTAGTGAAGTTTTCCATTTCATTTTTAATTCCTTATGCTCCGGCCAATGCCAACAACTAACAGAAATTAAGTACATATTATTAAATTTTGTCAATTGGTTTTATTGTTAGGAATTGTTATCTAAACCATTATGATATGAAGTAGTATGATAACGTTGTATTTGTATGTGGTTTTCATGAATTGAGTCATTATGTTATGCAGTTATGGAACTTTCATTATTATGTTATATAGTCGTAAATCATTGTGCTGCTGTGAATTATGCTTATGACTTTTATGAATCATTATGGATTATGCAGCTGTCTCCTTTACGAACCGTTATGTATTATGCTTATGAGTTTGATGAAATATTATGAATACATATTTATAATGAACCTTGTTTCTTCGCCCTCCCAAGAAGTCGACCAAAACAAAAATTCCTGCTTTCAACTCATCCCACCTTGGTTGATGATAGACGATTTCAGGTGTTGCTTCCGTGATGATAGTTTGTGCAATGTTATCATCATCTGATGAATCTTGGCATAGAGCAGCTTCGTCTATTTCACCTTCACTGGGGGGGTTCTTATTTTGCTTGGAACTGCAAGAAGCCTTTTTTTATTCTTTGTCTTGCTCTTGCTTTCAGGACTGGATGCCTCCCTTTTTGTTGTTTTCTCATTTCTTGCGTTTTGTGCAGTTTCAAGTTTATCCAAGACCTCCTGAGTTGTTAAAATTTCCCCATATTTCAGTGGCTTCAGTCTGGGAATAATTTGTCTTTGAGCTTGCTTAACTTGAACTTGTTCACGCTGGCCACGTTTATTGTATTCAGCAAAAATGTTTACTATAGTGTTGGGAGTCAAAGGAGTTTGAGTTTCTTCATTATCCTTAACAGGAGTCGAGTGTGTTGGAAGGGACTTTGTCGATGGTCCTTCTTCAAAAAGTTGACTGCTGCTCGCAATTACGGATGGCGTTGTTTGCTGAATTTCACCACCCTTGGATTCCGAGTCCTGTGAAATCATCCGCTGATCGGACGTATCACTGGGATAAGAGGGCTCAGGCATGCAGTTAACGGTTGAAAGTTTATTTTGGCAATCCTGCACAGAGGAAGCGTCAGACATTATTGAAGTCGACGGTGTAGTTGGAAACAAGTTGGGGCTAGGAAAAAAGTCTGATTTCGGATCTGGCAAGCCTTTGTTAACAGCGTCTTTGTATTTCTTAAGCGCAGCAGAGTTGAATTCTGTTTCTGGAAACTTCTTAGCGTCGACAGGAAAAACTCCTGTTGACTCAAATTCTTTTATGATGTTTTGAGATTTCATTCCATCTGTCCAGACTTGTGACAACAGTTCAACAAATAAGGATTTAGACAATCGTGCTGACTCTCTGCTTTCAATTTGTATTTTTCAAAGTCAACCAATTTTCGGTCCCACTTCCTCTTTATAGGGCCAAATACACACTTGTCAAGAGGCTGGATACGATCTGCGAGATGACTCGGAAATTTCACTAAATGGATATTATTCGCCATAGCCGCTTTAATTTGATTTCATTCTAGTTTCATCGCAATTGAAGATAAATGAACCATTATTCTCCAATTTGTGCTTCTTAACCAGTTTTGCAAGATCCTCGTCGAAGTCATAAATGACAAATGGATCCTGGAATCCTTTCTGCATTTCTGGAGCAACTCAGGTTTCTTGAATGACAATCCAGGGTGTCTTCCCATGAAGGAATAGCACCAGTCGTCCCCCGGCATTCTATCGACAAATGGCGTTTTCAGATTATTGGATTTCACCGGCAACAACAGTCTTAACATCCTCTTTGCTACACGGACATCCCATCCTGGCTCGTGCTCTTAAGCATTTTTCGAGATCATACTCAATTTCTGTGCTTAGTGACTGTCAAGAAAACATATTTGTATTCCGTGTAAAATTTTTAATTTTTAAAATCGCAGAGCGCTTTCGGCTGTTAAGCCATCTTCAGTGCTATACTCGTCAGGTATTTGTTACAAGAAACTTTTCGACAACACGTTGACGTAACAAATTAAAATATCTTAAGATAACATTAAATTGAAAATAATTCCCTGATTAGTGTGAATTATATTTAGACTTTGAACATTTTTATCTTTGTTAAAATTATCTTCAACTGATACACGAACACGTGTTAGTCTAACGGAAGTTGATGTGACACTCAGTGTGTCACTTCAACTTCTTGTCACAAACTGCCGCCGCAAGCACAAGAAATAGATCTTGGCAACACAAAAGTACGGGAACGATAGCACTGTTGTCGGATTGTGCCTAAATTCTGGTGTTATTGGAGAATCGTGGTCATTTCCATTTACCCCCATTTACATTTACCCCAGTTGACCCTAGACTTAGAAATAAAGTATTCTCTTTTCACGAAACATAAAATAAATTTGCTCTTGAAAACAATATTTGAATCATTAAGCATGGTCTCATCTAACTCAAAATAAAACCAACAAAACAAGTATTCTGCTTCTACGAAATATAAAATAAAATATCTAGTTTAACTTACATAACAGTATAGTAATTAAATAAAACTTTCATCCATGCTGACTAGGTACTCTAGGTGTAGATTTATTGCACCTATACTGATAATATGCTTACAATTAGTTTGTAGCTCAAAGATAAAATTTGTCTAAATCAGACATTCTCTTCTGGCTGCTTTATTTGCGATCGTTATCGGAAGTACATTTTTGGCAAATAAAAAACGTAGTATCGCCCTTTATGCAGTCGAGTTGTGCCCATTGCCCACATGATGTGCATTGAATCCAGTCAACGCCAGAAGTATCATTATTATATGACGCACCACAAACTATTCAAAAATATTCTTTGTCCTTTGTATTTTTGCGATTTTTCACAATATTTATCTTTTTCAGATGTTCAACTATTTTTTTATTTTTCGTCCTCTCGACATTCGATCCATATTTTTCTTTATTCTGTTTTCCTCTCGAATTTTTTTTCAGCTTTGCTATAATTTATTTTTTCATCCGGACATGTGTGCAGTGAGCATCGGTTTGTATTAAAGATTTCCTAATACGCTTTCGGTAATACTTAGTTTGAGTCGGAGCGTCTGTCGAATGTTTTAAAGATGGCATATTTTCCTTTTGTACCCCCGAAGGCCCAGCGATCGCCATTCAACATTGGTGCCAAGATTTCAGATACGGAAATATTTAAGACAGTTGCTTCACCGAGAACTTCAGGATTTTCTAAATCTAATGTTAAATCATTAACATTTGAATGGTCTTGCTGTTGTACTGGTTGTTCAGTGACGGACGTCACCAATATGTTTTCTGTAGCTAAGCTGCAAATATTTTCAATTTCTGATTTGGAATCAGTGTATATTTTAGCCATACTCAGCTTTCGTGTAGCTGGATACTCTACAAGGCCCAAATTATAGTGTGTGCATCCATCGACTTGACAAAAACAGCTCAGAGATTTCATCAGGACAAAAACAGCTCAGAGATTTCATCAGAAATTCTCGTGGTGCATACATATCTCCTTTTACTTGGTGAACCTTGAGTGTCCCGTTAAAAGGAATTGGTTTCGGTTGATTAGTCGAAATTAGTTCATTCATTTCTTCAATGTTTGAATCTGTCATAGTGAAGATTGTTATGTTACGAAATCTTTCTTGGAATATGTCGCCAAATTCTTTTAAATTTATGATATCATCCCCGGTAGCAACAACACTGTCAGCTGTACTTTCACATACGGTGCCTATTCCGTCTGGAGCCCCTTTCCCGTGCCCAGCTTCGTGATAGTTCCATGACCAGTGCAAAATTTCAGGACATAACAATGACATTTTGTAAGCTAAAATATAAAACATCAGCTTATTACGATATTGGGTGACTGGTCCGTCGCTCAAGAAGTGGACGTTTTTTACCGTGGAAGGTATTTCGGTCAAAAAAGATTTTAAGTGAGCCCATATCGCAGAAACTTTGTGTGCAAGATTGGAGGATATAGTGCAATAAGACTTCACAGAATTTTTAAGATAGGTAACCACTGTATGATGGGATATTTGTGTCCGAGAACCACCAAAGTGAAAGGATTGTATTTCCTCGTTATATTTCGTACAATAGTTCTCCGAAAAATCCATATGTACTATTACGTTATAATTTTTTTTCTGTAAAAGATTTCTTTAATGTATTTATTATAGTATATTGATGGATATTATTCAACTCGTGATTAAAAAATTTTACTAAATCATCCTCCAATTTTGAAATGAGATTACTTGGAGATATCTCGAAGGGCCGCATACTTTGTTTAACCACCAAACGCTGATTTTTTTGTCTTTGCAGTGTTGCCAGATGGGAAAATTGAGAATCCCCAGACCTAAACCGAATTTGTCCACAGAATTCTCTAGACTGATAATAACGAAATATCCCCAGAATTCCCCGATCCTTTTAAAAAAAATTGTGGTAATATCAAAGATAAATTAAAATAACATAGTGTGATTTAAAAATGTAATAAAAAATAAATGTAAGAAACACTAATAATGCAAAGAACAGTCTAAAAAATATATTTTGTTCTTTATTAAAATAAAAAAATCAGTTTTTAGAAAAAAAAATAGGTTAATAAACAGTGGCGCAAAATAAAAAAAAAATCATTCAGTTCCATACACGTTTTTTGAGAACATTAACTTTAAATGATCGTTTGTAACTTCAAAGCCTTGGCAACAATTATTGGTCGAAAATCTTATAACTGAAACGGCATTTAAAGCCTCGCTTCCCAACATTTCTTTTTTTTGTTTTAACATCTGTCACTACAGAAAAAACCCTTTCAGTTTCGGCATTGCTATGAGGCAAAGCCATGCATAATCTAGCTAATTTAACTATATTACTATATTCGGGTTCATCATTAAAATCTTTAAATTTTCTTAATTTTTCCCAAAATTCTTCGACACTTAATTGTAATAGACTTTCTCTTTGGATGTCATCCGAAAAGTCAACGGAAATATTTTTCCACTCAGAGTCGATGGCATTCCCATCGATGTCATTAATGGAAATAAATTTGCTCCAAACAATCTTAAGTGATGTTAGATCTTTATGTTTTGTAAGGGTCAATGCAATATGGGGGTTTAAGAATTCCAACTCATCAAAAAATGGATCGGTCAGTTATCATAAATTCTAAGCATGATTTTCTGATTGAAGTTTGAACATCATCCGGTAATTCAAGTAGAAAATTCTTACATTCTAATCCGAGATCAATGTTTTCCAAAGGCAGAAAATTTCTGGTATTTTTACAGTTTATCTTATAATCGTTTAAATGCTCCGGAATTATAAATGTGCAATGGTTTTTCTAAATAATTTTTTGGGTGTATAGAAAATTCGTGAATTAATAGTTTTTTACTCTGAAATAACCCATTAAAAGTATTAAAAAGATTTAAAAAGTATTTTAGAAACAATAATATTGCTTTTGTGCATTTATTATTAAACTCGGTAAAAATAAAATCAACAGATTTGCTGTTGTCTTCGAGTTTTGCAAGTTGGAAAAAGTTAAACAACATATCCCAGTATTCCAAAACCCTGTTAACAGCATGTTGCATACTCAGCCATCTCGTAGCAGATAGTTTCAACATTTTTTTCTGTTGCAACTGAAAAAACTCTTGCATTTCTGAGAGTTCTGCAGTTCTTTTTGCAGAGCACGAGAAATAGCTTGCAATTCCTCTGGGGTACGAGGTAATTCGGAACAAGCATTACTTGCTACCAAAGCACCAGAGTGGCAAATGCATGGCAACATAATTAATGCCTCTGTGTCTGCTTGCAACCTTGTAAAAAATGAATTATTTTTACCCACCATCACATTTACATTGTCTGAAGCAAAACCAATAATATTTTTTAAGGGAATGCCTTTTAATTCAAGGCAACTTTCAAAAGCCTCATACAAATGTTCAGCGTCGCAATTTTTAGCATTTACTGTTATTAACTCTAACAACTGGTCACATATTACGCCACTGTCATTCACATATTTTACACCAATACAAAGTAATTTGTTTACAGATGTGTCCGTACTTTCATCCACTAAGATGCTGAAATGTCTATTTTTAAGAATTGCTGATAACTTTTCTGTTTCCTTCTTCGCAATGACGTTTTTAATTATATTTGTGGTTTTAGTTCTACCCAATTTAATATCTTTTAAAACTTCAGAATCGGGGAAACAGTACAGGCACAAGGTGATCTATGACTTGAAAAGCCACATTGTGGTGAGCAAAAAAAGCAGACAGTTTTATTTCTGCTTCAGACACTTTTTTTGAATGTATTGTCTTTTTTTGGAAGAACTTACCAACCGATACAACGCCTGCCATTTTAGCAACATTTTTCTTGTGTTTTTCTGTCACTAAATGTTTTTGTAATTCAGATTTGCCACATCGCAAATCACAATCACATGGAGCACAATGGCAAAGATGCTCGTTGCTAATATGTTCTCTAAGCCATCCTTTAAACTGAGGTATTTCTAACCATTCCCTTTTGAATTTCTGGTCATAACATTTTTGTTTTCCCAATTAATGCCGAATATTCCGTTTTTTAACAGGCGTTACACATTGTCCTGCTCCTGCAGACGTCGATGGTCGATCTCTATACTATAAATACAATTAAGTTGCATTTTATTTCTTTGAAAAAAAAAACAACTTACCTTTCGTCTAGTAATTCTGAATCAGAATCCATTATTTTATTTATTTTAAATTAGCAAAATGAAAATAGGACTTAAAAATAAAGATAACAGTAACACACAAACGAAAACGAAAACAAAACGATTTTATCTAGCTAGATCAAGATCAAGCGATGAGTTCGATGACCGATGTTATGTGATGCCCCGCCGATTCCGATAGCCAGTCAGCCAGTAGCGTTGGGAAGTCGGGGAAGTCCCGAGAAAGGAGAAGACTCATTTTTGATACAAGTGAAATAAAAATACTTCTTTTTTAGAAAATTCCTTATTATTAGAGGCGGTATTTTAAATTTATTGCATTGTTTTACAAAAATCATCAAATATCCCTAGAATCTCCCTATTTCCCTAGACAAAAAAATTATTTAAAAAACTCCCTAGAACTAGGGATAATTCCCCAGGTCTGGGATCACTGTGTCTTTGAATCAAATATACTTTCTTTGGAAGAAATCCATTGCTGTAAATGATCAGTTTTTCGTCGTTAAATTCCTCATATATGGCACAATTTTTTTGGCAGCAAGTTTCACAAGATCTCATTAGACATTTTTCATTATATCTGTCACAGCACAATGTGAGTAACAAGTTCTGATAGTTTGAACATTTTAATATTTTTGCGTTATTCAAAGCAATCACAATTAATTGAATATTACTATGAAAAGTGCACATGCATGTGTCTCGATCTGCAACTTTCGGAGAAACAATCCAAAAAGGCGTGAATCTAGCAAACATCGAGTAACTTATAGTGACATTTCCAGATTTCAAATATTCTCTGTGTAAGTTTAGGAGCGTATCCAGACGATAACGTTTTTGTTTTCTTAGTTTATTCTTAGTAACAAATTCTTTTTTGTCCGCACATAATCTACTGTGTTTGTCGTCTTCCAAAAAAGTTTCTACTATTTTCCTAAGATGATTTTTAGATTTTTTTATTTGCTCTCTAGTTTTTGTCGATTGCCAAACCTTCTTGTATGTAATAATCCTATTTTGATGCTTCCATAGCTTGTTTCGTTCCACGGTTTCTCCTAAGAGTAGCTTTCGTGCAGTTCTCTTTTCTGCGTGGCTCTTCAATTTTCCTAAGTTGTCAATAATTTGTTTCTCTATTATTTCACCAAATAGAGCTTTCTTTGCTACTTCTGCTCGTGTATTCTAATTTTCAGCTAGTTTTACCAGTGTGGAAGTGGGTGAAAGTGCTTCTGACTTCTTTAAACGATAAATCCTCTTCCTATATTCATTCAGTTGTGCTTTGAGTTTTGCTATCTTATCATCTTTTTTCTTAATTTCGTTTTCGTCGTTGCCTTAAAGACCGCTTCTTCGCCTCAATTCTTCTAGGTGTTTCATTCTGTATTAGCTCCAATGGTCTATTATTTATAATTTCATCGCCTCAAAATGATGGCGTATTTTTCCTTATGAAATCATTTATTGCTTTTCGTGTAAATATCTTTTTCCTATAATGTGTAGCTAAATAGGTTCTCCAGTTCTTACGCCCATTTTTTGGTTCTCGAAGTGTCATTTCTGAAATTAGTTTTCTGGTTCCTTTTTCTTTCTTTTTTAAATATTTAAGTCGCTCCTTTTCTTTTTGTTCAGCTAATTTAACAGGAATATTACTTATTTTTTGATAGCGGGCTCTCAGCATCTCTTTTTTTGTAGTATCTCCTCCCTGCTCCATTTTAATCTGAAAAGAACCAATTATTTTGATGAATAAACGAAAGTTGAGACATAATGCCAAATGGGAGTACAAAACTACTTTATGATACAAAAGTGTAGCCGATTGATTCACATGTATCAGCCCCCTGATTGGTTATCAGTCCCCTGTCACCAATATTTCCAGGAGACTGAGAACAGGGGCCTGAAAATTCTCAAGTTATTCTTATAAATAACCGTTGAATACTAACCAAATAGATCAAAATCTTTTTAAATAACTGGCATTATTGAACTCTCAATTGTTTCGATTCTGAATACAAGATATTATAGTGATAATTTTTGATAGAAATAGTTTCCAGGATCCTGAGGAGTTGACTGGTCCAACACGTGTACACACCAATGAACGACTCGAACCGGAATGTAAAAGATGTTAGGTGTAACTGATGTTGGGATGCACAAATAGATTTCATTCCAAAGTAAAGTCTCCCCAAGCTGCAGTTTCAATAACTAAATATCATAACACAGTAGCGCAAATAATAGCAATCTCAGGGGACTGATAATTGGAACTGAGGACAAAGTTCGGTGAATGGAATAATCGATAAAATATTATTTAACGAGATTAATAACAGTAGTATCGATGCAAGTAACTAATATAGATTATATACATAATGTAATTCCATATTAAATTCGATAGCCGATTTGTTAAAATATAATAGTAGATAGAATTTTGTACTTGAGACACATCAGGGAACTGAGAATTTGTCGGGAAACAGTCGATTTTTGGGTAAAATTACATTTCTTCAACCCTTTTTTTTTCGTTTGTACGTTTAATTGAACTTGTTATTTCTATTTTCATGCAAAAAATCGATTTTTTTTTATGTAGAAACGTACAGAAAAGATAGAGCCGCAATAATTCCTATTTTTGTAGAGCTACCCATGTGTGAATCACGATATGGAACCATTTGTAGTTTAGTTGTAAGTAATGAATATTTATATTGTGAAGATCGAGACGATTTTATATCAGGTTAGGCGGAATTGTAGTAATATTCTTTCATATTTTCCAATTAAGTTGGTATTGCCAATATCCCAGAGTATATTTTGTCTATGGTCTATATGTCCTATGTCTGTGTTGTAACTGTCAGGACAAGTGACAGTTGACAGAACACCCTAGAAAGTAGAGCGAAGAGACATACACGTAGTTAAGTGTTAATTTAAGATTCTTAAGATTTCATGCTTAATGTACATTGAAAAAATATCATGTTGTTCATATAAGGAAGGGTTGAAATTATTATGTTTCAATGCAACTGACATTTTTCTTTTGAATTATTTATGAAGAATGTATTTATTTGCTCTGGATATAAACACTGACACCATGCTTGGAAACATTCGCTGGAGTTCAGTTTTGGTCTTAAGCAAATTGTCAGGTTTATATTCCCTTTCAAAAATTTGATGCTGGTGCCTGTAATTGATTCAGACACCTCTGACAAGTGCCAATTTTTTTTGACAATATATCCTGCTATATTATAGGCGTCGAAATAATTGTTTCCTTTTTTTATTCTGAAATTCAATTTTCATAATATTGTTGTCTAATTCAAAATCTCTACTTTCAACAATACAATATTCAAACGTTAATAATGATTTCAATGAATTCAACAATCCATTATCATCATTTTCACAATTGGCAGTGGAGATGTGAAATTATTGACAATTGAACTTTTAAAGCAACATATAAACGAAAAACATCTTGGATTCATGTTTTTTTTCCAATGGATCTAGTGTAATGTATGTATCCTACTATGGATACTTGGTGCATTAGAAGTGTG
>CAJUYG010002117.1:0-39315 GCA_910591675.1 Galerucella calmariensis
TCGACTGCATTCCTTTCACGGTTTCAGATAAACTTGCCAAAGTATAGTTATATTTTTTCTTATGGGACACCCTATATTTTATTGCATTTTCTGATTTCCCCTAAAAAATAAAGTTATCCTTCATAATGATTCTCCATACCTAAATACAGAGGGTTCCGAGTTATGCTGACTTTTTTTAAAATGTAAACATTTCGAAAAAAATCAATAACCCATCGGTATAAGAGATTCTAGCAAATTTTCTCTTACATCTCAATAGTTGGACATTTGTTGAATGTATTTCACGATTGAGTACTTGATATCTATTTACAGGGTGTTCAAAATTTTCAGTTCCATTATTAGATCCTTCAATGGGTAATATCGGGCTTAATTTAAATGGAGCACCCTGTATTTTGATAACTCACCCTATTTAAAACAATGTCCTCCTTCGAATGGTATGAAGGTGTCCTATACCTAGGTATTATACTTTTAGTGCAATTCACAATTTTCTTGAATCGTATGGAAAATCGAGTTTTAAACAAAAAATTCATACAAATCTCGTCGGTACCTAACTTAATGACATGTCATTTTATGACATTTCTCTGTTAATTCTCTAAACAATCTTGCGTTAGTTTTAAATTTTATTGCTACAAAAAATGAAGCAGTACCTGTTAAACGAAAGAGTCGACATGATACTTTGCATTGACATTGGGGAATGTTCAGAAACTTGTCTCCTAGCATCTAGAGTTTATGCTCAAAAGTACCCTGATAGAATTCACCTAAAGAAGGAAGTTCTCGAAAGACTGCTCAATAGATTTCGTGATACTGGTAGCGTTGCATACGAGAAGGTGACCAAAAGAAAACCAGTTACTGGAGACAACGCCAACGAATTTGATGTACTGCTGTCGGTAACGGAAAATCCTAATACCAGTACTAGAAATATTTCAAGTGAATTAGGAACAACTCAAATGAGTGTGTGTAGAATGCTCAAGAAAAATCGCTACCATCCGTATCATATCCAACTATACCAGCAGATGACACAACATGATTATGATAAACGTTTAAATTTTTGTTTATGGACTTTGGATAAAGTTGGAGCAGATCCTGATGTCCGATAACACGGCGTGTGCCATAATGATTGTTTATGATTCGTATTACATACAAAATTTTATCTGATGGCAATTTTTGGTGCCAACAACCAAACAGGATTACAAGTTTGCCAACAATCATCAACTACTGATGTAAAAACTGTAGAATCCATTGGAATTAATATTACAAATTGTAGTAATTGTTCTTTTACCATTTATAATAAATAGTTTTGTACATAGTTATGCATTTTGAATAAACTTTTTTGATCAAACCATTACATGTTTTCCTTATAGAATTTCATTATGGTACTTAGTGATACATTTGCAGAACCTATCGAAAAAATTGAACCTGCAATTCCTTTTATTTTAATGCTATCTCGAGTATTTATAATAACATCCTTACTTATGCAATTTTTGAAAATAATACTTGTTGACGCCCCAGTGTCTACTAAAAACTTAACGTTTCTGCTTTTACTTGATAATTCTATGAAATTTAAAACGCCTGTATTGAATGAAGTTTTTTCAGTTTGATTTTTAGTTCTATTGGGAACGAAAAAATGTTGATTCCTCATTACTAGCACTTGTATGACTCCCATTGCTGTTTTCAGATTGTGTTGGCATTGTATTATACAATTGTGCATCATTTTGATATGCACTTCGACGTCCTCTATGAAAATTTGAATTTGAACCTGTTCGCATATTTCTCTGACCTCTGTTATTGTGTTTATTAGAATTATAATTTTGGTTATACGCACCTCTGGCTGTACGGTTAACAAAGGGATTATTTTTATAATTATTTCTTTGGAATCTTGCATTGAAGTTAGAACGATGACCCCTGTAATGAAATGATTGAGGATCGTTGGTGTATAATTCTGCGTCTTTTGCGCCTTGAATTGCATCGGATAACTTTGAAAAATTTCTAGCTTTAATTATTGTCCGCAATTCTGGATTTTGAAGTCCATTTGCGAACGCGTCTATAGCCATTTTTTCATTCACTTCTCGTAACATAGCGAGATTTTCAGGTTTATTTTCAGATTGAGCGAAAGTAAGGTTAACCAACAAATCTTCCACAAACCTGGCAAATTGATCCACTGTTTTATTGTTTTGCTTTGCATTAATAAGTTTAAAAGATAACATTGATGCTGATCTTTTCACAATAAAATGTTGTGTAAGGTCGGAAATTAACTCAGCGTTAGTATTATACGCGGTTTTTAATCGCCCTTTTAAATGAAATATAAATTCTTAATATTATATCATCACAGCTGATAGTTTTAGTAATGAATTAACTTTAAATGGTCACTTAAGCAACATTTTTAATGAAATACTGATTAATCAATATGATGGAGTTTTGATTTTTATTAATTGTGATATTCAGTTTGAGATAGAACATATAAAGTTGCAATTAACAAATGTAGCAATAAGCTCATTAACTTTTAATTATAACAATATACTTTTTAATACAGTGCGTCCATAAAGTAACGCATAAATTCATTATTAGCTAAATAAACAATAATATTAAAAATTCCCGAAATAGGTCAATTTTTGATTTTAATTTACTGTTTTTTCAAATTATAGTGTTATTTACAGGGTGAACCATCTTCGTGTGATGACGTCATCGCCATTTTTTTTATTTTCCTCCACCCTGTACCAATTTGAAACAAAGTGTTATACATTTTTGGAATCAGCTCATCAAGGGAAATCCGGAAATAGAAAAAAAGTTGGGGTGTTCGACTTAAAAAAAATGGCGATGACGTCATCACACAAAGATGGTTCACCCTGTAAATAACATTATAATTTGAAAAAACAGTAAATTAAAATCAAAAATTGACCTGTTTCGGGAATTTTTAATATTATTGTTTATTTAGCTAATAATGAATTTATGCGTTACTTTATGGACGCACTGTATATTACCTTGTTATATATCTCCATCTATATCAAATATTGAGGTCTTGAATGATTTTGAACAGTTTCTCACGAATTTACCAAAGAGAAATAATATTGACATATTTATCGGTGATATTAACATTAATATACTTATATCCAATTAATAATAAGTATTTGAGCATGTAAGCTTTTCATGGCTTTGAATCATAAGGCTCCCTTACACGAAGTGATATTTTGCGCGACGTGGTATGTGACAGCAGTGTCTGTTTAATTTGGCATATTGGGAAAGTACGTTAGTGCTGGACGACGGATCTGGTCGGTGAAATACGTTATCGGTGAAGGAACAGGTCGCTACAAGTCAAATTTCGTACTTGCAACTAACGAAAGGAGCCAGTCGTTGAGCGCGTCTGTTGGTTTGAATTTTGGGGTGCAATGGAGTGGACAAAAGACATAGTAACAGAGTTTATAGAATTATATAGGGAAAGACCATGTTTGTGGAAAATTGAAGACCCAGATTATATGAATAAGAATTGAAAAAGAAAAGCATACGAAGATTTGATACAATTTTTAAAAAGCTAAAATTATAATGATGTAACTGTAAAAGATGTGGAAGCAAAAATTCAAAATATGGGAAATACTTTTCGGAGAGAACGTGAAAAAATTTAAAATTCTAATAGAAGTGGATCAGGAACAGAAGATGTTTATATACCAACGTTATGGTAAGTGATTGACCAAAATTTTGCTGATTTTGTATTAAGTATTTATTGAAATTTAAGGTACTATAAGTTACTTTTATTCACAAAAGATCAGGATGTACCATTGGAATCCATTGACTCGCAATCTGGAAACTCGCAGGCAATAATTGATGATACTGAAACCCAAAGCGGCACTTTTAGTGATGAGTTGAATCAATCTATTGTAGATGAAGCTACGACGAATGCAAATGATCAAGAATCTGTTGAGAAGGTGAGTGTTTTGATTCAACTTTTTTCTGCTCTTAGCATTTCTTCTTGTCAGGATACTTTTCCTGTGCCATTAAAATAATTCATGTATAATTCCCGATTTGCTTTTGCAGTATTAGTTGCATTTCTTATGATTGTTTCTTCCAATGGCGTTATTATTTCACTTCTATGTGCTATTTCATTGTCAAGTAATGGTGTGTTAATGTATGTTGGACTAGTTCTTCTCAAAAAATTATGCAAATAACAAATGCTAGCACAATATACTTGATTTTTTCTGGAGCAATGCTGATAGGGGTGTGTAAGATGCCAAACACTGCAGAAATCAATCCAAATGTATTTTCCACGACGTTTCTTGCTCGTGAAATTCTATAATTGTATAGGAAGTGGATAAAATCCCGTACGTGGGATCGACTCCAAAAAATTAAAATCCCGAATGGGCGGAGCTTGCGCAGAATATCTGTCTGAAATCTGACTCTGACTACATTCGTTTTCGTTTCGTCTGTCAGTGTCACCCGAGAAGATGAAAGTAAATGATTCTTTTTCATCATATAATAATTTACAAGAAGCTATAAATAAATATGAAAAGGAAAATAGGTTGCAGTTTTGGAAAAGGGATTCAAAAACACCGAAAAGTGCAAAAAATCACTGTCCAAGAGTATACAAAAAAGCAATTCCTGAGTTAAAATATTATATTATAAAGTACTCATGCATACATGGGGGGCAGGAGTTTAGGCCATGTAAAAACAAGGAACCAATGCGTTAACATGTGGGGTAGGTAACTGAAAAATTATAAAATGGTTAGATATAATTTAAAAGTTTTCCTTTTTTGTAGGACTTTGAAACAAAAATGTCCAGCTGAAATTAATGTAAAAATTTCTGATGATGGGAAATTTCTGGTAATTAAATCTATAAACAATAACCATAATCATGAAATCCCTACAGAGTAAGTAATTATTTTAGATTGAAAAATTTGTAAAGAATGACAATGTGTTCGTTAATGTACTTATACATAATAACAATTATTAAAACACACCTAATTGTTAACATAAAAGTTTTCTTAATTTTTAGAGAGGTATTCAAACAGTTGCCAAAACAAAGAAGATTAACTGAGGAAAACCGAAAATCTGTCATGGAAATAATAAAATTGAAAGTAAATAAAAAATTACTTCAAGCAGAACTTGTTCAAAAAACTGGGAATACTATTTTATTACGTGATCTATCGAATATTGCAAAAAACGCTCATGGAAAAACATCAGATAACCTTCAAGAAATTGTCACAATTTTGAAAGAAAAATATCACTGTACAATTGATGTACAAACTGATAGCAATAATATATTTCAAGGAATTTTTTTCCAAGATAATGAAATGAAAAGATGTTTTTCACTGTTTTTTGTTGGAGATGCCCAAGCCCCTTTAGAAAAAAGCTTACAGGCGAGTGATTGGATGAAATCCAAAGTAATAAACATAAAAAGCCAAACAATTTGCATGACAGCCGTACCAATAATTTAGATGACGAACAAAACAAATTGAGATATGGTCTTCAAGTACTTACAGATCATAATTACAGTTATTGTGACAATTCTTCAGCTTTAAGACAAGATGGAACAACAAATTTATATAAACCGGAGGGTACTCAAAAATTCCCAGAAACACTAATTTAGTTTCAAGAAGATCTACAAGAAGAGATTGTTTGTGACATGAATTATGAAGTTGTCGAGGATTGTGTATCATCTTTTCATGCCATATCTTTACCTGTGAGTTGAAATTCACCTGCCTCGAAATAATAGTACTGTAATATGTATATATTTTTTAGAGCACCATTAAACAAAGAGGTAGGCCGAAAGGAAGATCTTTAACAGCTATAGGATTACCAAGAAAACAAAGGAAATTGCAATAAACTTATTCTTTTCAAGTAGCTATTATAAAGTCTAATTATAAATAAAATTACATTACCTATCTACTTTTGTTGAAATTACTTTGACTTTCATAACTAGATTCCCTTTCCCTTTATTAAAGTTTTTGTCAACTGATGGCAGCATTACTTAATCAAATGAAGACAAATATAACTTGTAATAAATACATGCCGTTTTTACAACTAAGAAAAGAAGTAATTGTTTAAAAACTTTAGTTACTTCACTAGATAAAAAACGGTGTATATACTAATCCTTGTGAAGTAACATTAAAAAAAACAGTTTGTTGGTTTTAAAATCAATTTCAATAATTAATGATTGAATTTTATTATCATAGGTATCTCGTATCTGAAAAAAAGTAAAACATGCTCTGAAAACCACCATCAAATTATTGCATTTGTTTTGTTTGAGGTTAGAACCAGAGCAGACAGACGAAACGAAAACGAAAGTAGTCAGGATTTCAGACAGATATTCTGCGCAAGCTCCGCCCATTCAGGATTTTAATTTTTTGGAGTCGATCCCACGTACGGGATTTTATCCACTTCCAATTGTATATCCTCTTCTCTTTGGTTAAATTTGTTTGTGGAAATGGCTTGACAAGATTATTATGAAGAGGGAAAGCGTCATTGGCAACAAATACAAAGTTCAATCCTTCATCATTTTCATCTGCATCAGGTAGGTTTAAAGAGTTATTTTTTAAGCATTGACCAAATAAGGTTGCAGCAAACACACCTCCATCAGATATTCTGCCTTGTTGCCCTACATCCACGTAAATAAACTCAGAATTATGGTTCATAACTGCCATTAAAACAATACCGTAGAAGTGTTTGTAATTGCGATAAAGAGCTCCAGAGTGAGGAAGCGGAGTTATTCTTATGTCTTATGTGTTTCCCGTCTATGGCTTCTCCACAGTTAATCATGTCCCAACGGTCTTTGAAGCCTGAAGCTATCTGCTTCCATTCTTCCTTTGTTGCAGGCATCTACAACAAAATAAGTCATTTATTTTTGCACTATTTTACGTTGCCAAAGAATATTGTTTTTGCATATAACTATTGTTTCAGGTATTTAAACAACCACCTGAACAAAAGTTAAGAAGAAAAGAACATCCAATACGGATATAGGTGAATTTGTGAAAGTATGCACCAAGACTTCATCTAATCCGGACAAACCCGATGAATTCGAATCCATTTGTATATCTTTCGCAGTTAAATTAAGAAAAATGAATACAAATCAACAAATATTTGGAGAAAGTCTAATGCACAACGTTTGTACATTGGGATTATTGAACAAGCTTAGTGAAACTTATTGCATAACAGATAGCATTAGGATGCTAGCACAATTCCATACATCAAATCACTTGCAAAACGACTATCAACACTCAGCTCAAAGACAAGTACCAAATGCACATTCTACTTTATCCCATATGTGGCAAACTAATTATCCAGGAGTTCAACCTCCACTAACATCTCCGGACGACTCCACCCAGTCATCTGCTGCATCTACATATTCATCTATGACAGATTTCTATAATAATGCTCCAAATACTAGTGAGTTACCGTTGTTAAAGTAGTGTACTTTTGCTATATTATTATTTATTTTGGAAAAACCTAACACGTTCGCGGACAAAGTGGCATATGCCGCTCCAGGTGGAGGGACAAAGCGGCATACGCCGTCCAAACTAAAATCTGCTTGCAACGCCAACGCGCCGTTTGCCGCTCGGTTTATATGGCATTTTCAATGCGTACAAGTTTAGTGTCCCAGCAGAAATGAAAAAAATATGAAAAATGTTCCCAGTTAAGTTTTCACGACAGTTTTGTTTGGACATGTTTACGAGCCACACGTGCATATAGAACGGGATAGTTTTCGCAGTTTTTTGTGTGTTTTGCGTTCGTTTTATGCAAGATAACTATTGTGTTGTTGTGTATAATTGTGGTAGGTAAATTCCTTGCCATGATTCTTATGACCTAACCTTACTTTTTTATGTTTTTGCTAAAAAACCAAAAAAATCGATATTCCAATGAATAAATGAAAACCTGCGGATCCGCCTATGGATTTTTTTGAAATTTGGCATGTTATATGGATCTGACGGTTCTTTATTCTCTTCCTGGACCTGGACCCTCGAGAAGAAGCCAGGTTACGACGACTTATGGACGAAGTAAGCTCAGGGAAGTCTGAGCCGTCATCTCAGTCAGAAGCATACAGCAGCGATGATGATATCAAAGACGCAAATTCCACTATGGAGAGCTCAAGCAGCGCTAGTGAGGTGAGTGAAGCCCAGGAACAAATATATGACACATTCCTGCACAGAATTTGAATAACACAAGACAAGATGTAGGCGATACAGACTCACAAGACTCTAGTGAAGATGAATGGGAGGATGACGTAGCGGACATTCCAAATTTCAATTTTGATGGTACCGGAGGTGGTTTACACAGAAAAAAATATCGCACGTGATATTAATGTCCCAAGATCATCAAGTGAAAAACATTACGATAATGCCATTTCCATAGTATTAATGTAATGAAATTATTATGATAATGCTTTAAAAACATTAGTTAATATTTTTTTGGATTATTACAATGTATGTCTGGTCATTATACTGATGCAAGAATTTAATTATTTTTGTACCAAAATACATCAAGATAATGATATTTCACATAAATACGAGGATAATTTACTTTAAACCAATCCCCTAGAAGACATAAGTTAATCATTGCACAAAGAGACAAAATAATGTCAGTGCTTATAGATTTAATACTCTAAAATTTATAAGTCAATAATCAAAAATCATTACAATAATTCATATAGACATAAATTAATGTATCCCTAGTATTAATATAATACCCAAACTTATTGAATAATACAACAAATCATTACACCAATGCCTATAAACATCAATTAATGTACCCCTAGCATCGATATAATGCCCAAACTTATTAAATAATACAAAAAATCATAACTTGATGGTTAAATACGTTGAGTTGATGTCCAAATACATTAATATTACGTCTTGTTGTCTCCCACCACCTTAACATATGCTCAATTCCCGCAAAATTAATGTGGAAGAGACAATAACGGCATTGCCTCCTAGTAATCCTAGTCCTCTTGTTATATACATTTTAATATTTAGCCTACCTTCATTCCCTCAATTATTACAAAAGTGTGTAATAATAATAATAATAATAATAATGTTTATTCGCATAAATTACATACAAAATATAAACTTTTGAGAAAAATCAGTACAAATAAACAGGTGTACCACGAAGTACGACAAAGATACTTGTGTGTGGTATAACACAAAAAATACTAGAATAATAATTACAATACATACAACAATTTGTTTAAAATTTACCCTAATGCTAAATAAAATCATATATTAGGTTTTTTTTTAATTTTTTATTTTTTTTTTCTTAATATTTTTAATACAAATACATAATAATAACAATAACTGGATCATTGAATCAGTTCCTCTACAAAATTGTACTACACTGTACTGTACTACACTGTACTACACTGTACTACACTACTACTACTACTACTACTAAATTGTACCTACACAAAAAAGTGCAGTGTATATATTATTATCCTACAAGTGAAAAGACCAAAAAAGTGCAGTGATTTTTATAGGAGAACCTATTTTGTACCACAGACAAGTAAGTTAGGAAATTATTATTATTGTTTTTCGAATTAGCTCAAATCCATTGTCAAAAGGTTTTCGTTACAGTAATATGTACATATTCTGTAAAGCATTGTTTAATAATATTAGTAAGCAATACCTATACTTAAATTGTTTGAATACTATACATAATATGGCAAATACATGCAGAAGCATTTTTTTTCGAAATAAATCATGTCTTAGTCTTATTGTGAAATACGTTTTTTTTGACGAATAGACAGACAACGTGATATTGCAATCAATGAGCGGGTATATATCCGATAAAAGAACCGATTGTGGTGAACTAATGATACAGGATATCTGTAACAATACACGATCACATAGAAGTGATGTAACTCATACAAAAGGCGATCAATTTTGTGCAGCGAGTACATCAGATACCTTAGATGATCCTAGCACATCTAAGAACGAAGTGGAAGAGCTGCGAGAGTTGCTTCTCAGCTGGAACCAAGGGCACCTTCTTGACATTTTAGTCCGTAAGTACCTATTTAAATATTTTATTGAGATTTTCGACAGTTTCCTAATATTTGTAATGTTTGACATAATAATATTGGTTTTGTACTTTTAAGATTTATGGACATTATTAGAAAAATTGAAATATTTATTGTTTTAGGTGAAAAAGTATTTGTAAATGTGTTACGTGTAATAAGATTACACCACATAGAAAAATTATTGAAAAATGTTGACATGGGGTCGCAGTTTTTTTTTGAAAATAGCTTAGTGGAATGGCGCCAGCTAATGGGAATTCCTATGGAAAATGTTGATCGTGGTATAAGATCTGCAACTTCTACCCCCGATCCAACACGCGCTATCAGCCCCTGTCCCAGTTATAGATATTCTCCATATTCTGTGAGCTCTCCAACTTAACTCAATTGACATTGGCAGCGAAGTCATGCTGTCACAAATTTTAAACGACTCCCCAAAAGCCGCTATAGTTATAGAACATTATAATAAATTTGAAAAATTTGATGAAGAGCAACGAAGCCGGTTAATAGCTATAATTGCCCGTTATTTTGAAGAAAAGGGAATAGTAATGACTATGAAAACTAGCTATAGGTTAGAAGAGGAAATAATTAATAAATTTCCCACTGAATCATTGGTAAGATAATTTTAAATTGAAATGTATATAAAAGTATAATATGCCTAATAAAGTAACTTTTTTGCATGTGTTGCAGGAGTTTTATCGGACATCGAAAAGAGGAAAATTTTACAATAAATGGAGAAATTCCACAGTTACATTCAAACAGGCTTTCCCAAGGACAAGAGACAACTCAATCGATGGTAAAAATGAAAATAAGTCCTCTCGAAAATTACTAAAATTCGGTAAGATAATCTTAAGTCTTTTGATATCTATTATATATTGAAACGTTCCATTAAACTTTTAAAATTGTACTATAAATAGTCAACTATGCTAATTATTATATTTTAGTCCCAGAAGTAGATGCGGAAGAAAAAATAAGGTCAGTCAAATTTGACAATTTGAGTTCAGAAGAATTTGACTATTATTGGAAAGCCTGTAGCCAACACCGATTGGAAGAAATTAAATCCTTAGAGTCTACTACAGACATTTTAGAAAAATGGCCTTTCTATAGTCAACCCTCGGGGTTCGGGGTTCATTTCCAGATAGACATGGATTTCTCCAGTGCTTATGAAAATTCTGACGGCTTGGTGACAGGATGGGAACAAAAATATGGAAAAATATTGGAGTTCCTAGTTAATGGAAACGTTAAAGATAAAACCATTAAAGGTGTATTACAGAAACTAGGCCAAGATGTGAATGAAAGTAAGTGATGTATATAATCAGCTTTAACAAGCTTAATTTTAATTTTGTATTTTCGGTTTTCTGAAAAACTAATATCCGTCAAATCAAATGACAGTTGGTAGCTGATACTATAAATATGGAATGATTAATTAGTAGATGATACGCTTGATTTTATTTGCAGATGGACGCCATGCAGCAGTGTTGTGGGCATTGCATGGATATCTTGTTCCCACAGGCAAAACGATGAGAAAAGATGTTACAGGAAAACGCCAAACCACCAAATTCACCATCCAAGATTCGCAACAATCATTTTTATATATTGGAAGAACCACCCAAGAAGTTGAAGAGTGGATAAGTCTTCTAAAGGCGAAAAAGACAGCAATACAACCATTTATATTTGCAATTGGTGAAGACATAACAAAAATAAAGGAAAGATAAACATATTTTGATGGAATTAAATATAAATTTTTCAACTTAATTAGGGCAGTCGATATTTGTTTCAAAATTTTTTATATATTTAATCCCAATTTTCCAGCAGAATGTGCTATGATTTGGGCATTCATGGAAGTTTATTTTTTCAAAATGAAGCCCTCCTCTTCATTTCCTATAATACACGTATTATGTAGCTTTTTAGACGGTCAGTAAAATGTATAAGTAGTTATTTTTATCTTAAAATAAATATTATGTGGGGATTCTAAATTACCAAAGGGTTTTATTTTTTACAGTCCATCTTTAGTTTGATCCATTCCGTATTGATACTTTTTTCCATCCCTTATTTCAGGAATACTATTATTGATTTATTCATTATGATAATGCTGACAGATTATTAATTAATGCATATTAGATGATTGGTTAATGTTTTTCAATTATCAATTGATTCAAAATTTATTAATCAGTTGATGTTTACTACGCATAGAATCAATGTTCTAGAGGGCATTAATCCATGCTTTCTTCCATTATGATAATGCTAACTGATTATTAATTAATGTACATTTAGTAATTAGTTAATGTTTTTCAATTATCAATTGATTCAAAATTTATTAATCAATTGATGTTTACTAGGCATAGAATCGATGTACTAGGACATTAATCCATGTCAAAGTCATTGATATCAATATTTTTACATGAAGCGTTGCTGATTGAAATCAATGTCCGCTAAGCATTTATATTACGTCCTCGTACATTCAGAAATAATTTAAAAGCATTGTGGTAATGATTTCGAGCATCGGAGCAAAATTAATGTGAAAAATCATTGTGTTGATGTTTTTTTTTTATTAATATAACGTACGTTTTTCGTTGTGTGTACAAATTGATTTTGGAAATTTGGTTCCAAGTGCTGTTGAATGTTTAGAGAAATTGTGGGATGATGAAGTGATGCAATTGATTACCACTTCAATAAACAATTATCGATTAGTTCTCCAGAACACCAATCGTCCACAAAGAAAATATGGAAGGTTTGCCAACATAAAAATTATATCTCCGGCCGAAGTAAAACAGTTCCTTGCTTTGTGCATCTTGGCAAGGCAAGGTCAAAAAAAGTTTCCATCCATCAGAAAAATGTTCTCTATGGACCCGCTTTATTATGCTCCTGTATTTCACCACACACTTTCGGGCAGACGTTTTGAAGAGCTACTGAGATGTTTCAGTTGTGCTCACGGTTACTACCATCCTAACGATAAACTTGATAAACTATACCGAATAAAGCCACTTATGGATACTTTACTTCTGAAATTTATAAATGCCTATTTTCCTGAAGAAAATTTGTCTCTAGACGAATCTCTTATACTTTTTCCAGAGAAGATTTGAAGATTAAAAACGTAGCCATCAGTTGTGCAAACAGAATAAAATTTCACGCCATATCGTGCTCTTTTTCCCTTTATGTATTGTCTGAAACCTAATCTTCCTCGAAAAAGTGATGAGGCTGAGGGGCTTTTTAAAATTGAAACTCTAGTACATTCTTTGCTGGAACCATTCCTCATTCCTGGATCGTGGGCATCATGTTTTTATGGATAACTTCTACAACAGTGTTGGTCTGTCTAAAAAGCTTCTAAAAAGAAGAACGCATGTTACAGGAACTCTGAGAAAAAATCGCAAAAAAATCCAACGCATGTTACTGGCGCCAAACTAAAGAAAGGGCAGCATGTGTGGAAAAGAAATAAAAATGTCTACGTCTCATAACTAAATCTGATAAAGGAAATGTAACTGTTGCATTAGAAAAAGAAGAATATGAAAAATTAGCCCTCTCTCTGAAATAGTTCTCTCTTCTAGTTCTACAGTCTCTTTACCATAGATAAGGGAAGTTACTCCCAGACTCACTAAGATTTTTTCACAATACTTAGAAAATATTAAATTTGCTTGTAGGAGTTCCTTAGTGTTGAAATCTATTTACAATCCTTTAAAAGACAAAATACCTATCTCTGATAATAGTAACGTAGTATATAAGCTTTGTTGCAAAGACTGTAACATATATTGGCCAAACCTCTCAGAAATTGTCCTGTCGTGTATCTCTCCATAAGAGTGATATAAGACTTCATCCTGAAAGATGTTCTCTTAAAATACGACAGTAGCAGTAAAGTTCAAGTGTTCAACCCCTATTTCATATTCAATAAAAATTATTTAAGACAACATCAATAAGCCAAATATTTATAATTATATACCTATTAATTTACCTCATTGTTCCTTTTATTGATTATTTCCTCTAGTATACTTTTTTTTAAATTTTATATAAGATGCGAGCATCGACCTATTATTAAAGGGTTAGGTGGTAGAACAGACGCCCGCTGTCACAAGTGGGTAGTTTGAACCTCGCCCGACTGTTAATTTTATTGTTTTTTTTTCTTGTTTCTTTTGTAACTATAAAAACTTGTTAATAAAGACCTTTATTATTATTATTATTATTATTATTATTATTATATGCTCAACCCTCCCAGATAATATTATTTCCCAAGTTACAATGAGACAAATATTTTCTATGATATAAAATACTGGTACCAAGGAACAGTCTACCCAGTTAGCAACTGAACTTATTCAATACCATAGAACACTAAACAGAATGAGAAAAAATATAAAAAGACGACAAAAAAAACGTACATATATTTATATGACTTCAAGTACTAATCCAGAAGGAACAGTCTACCTGTTCAGCAACTGAACTTACTTAAAGCCATAAAATACTACAAATACAAGGAAAGGAAAAAAACATGAAAGACAAATTCAAATGAAGATAAAAAAAGAGAAAACAGGAAAACCTTACACAAGATACATGGGATAAACCCTAACGATACACCGATAATCAAAGAGGATCACAATATACAAAAGCTTCTCATCGTCTGTATAATTTCCCTCCAACATTACATAACTGTACGGTAAAGATATAATTTAGACAAAATAAAAAAATTCCACCCACCAAGGTGTGAGATATATCAAGATAATTTTAAAATAGTTATTATAATTATATATTATTTGTTAGATATGGATAAACACTTAAAATTTATTGTATATAAGAAATAAAGCTATCCTCCAAAATTCTGAAAAGGTTCAATGATAAATATAAAAGCTGAAAGGCTGAACGCAAAGTTCACGTTTCAAGACATAAAAGACATAATCAGAATAGAGCTAGATTAAATGTCGTGATAGCGCATACGCATATCGCGGGTGAAAAGTCGCTTCCGATAACTGTTAAATAAAATTGAAATACCGCTTGGGGGAAACAAAGTCTGATATATTTTTATATGTGTGATTGATACAAGTTTTAAAATAAAATCGAACAGAACTATTATTGTACTATTTCATGTGAAAAATATATGATTTTGTCTCGAATTTTGCCTACCCTGCTGCCAACATATTACACTAAGATTGGACAAAAGAGCGCTATCCCAATAAAACCGTTCCTGGATCTCATTCCTAGTAGACTATCATATCGTTAGAATGTCATAGAATAAAATATTTTGTTCCACATTTTACCAGAGATATGATCTACTGTGAATAGACCTAAATACAATTTGACAACAAAGTTTTGCAGTCAAAATATTGATAATTGTCTAGTTGTCAAATTTTTTGGTTGTGTCAGATAGGAACCGAAAATTGTTTAAACACTAATTCATCTTGACAACGCTAGCTGGAACGCTACCGAAACATAGCAATATAAAAATATAAAAGCATAATATTGTGGTTTGATTCTCCAAAAATGAGAAAAAAGATTTTTGTTTCATTTAACCAAGCTCATCCCTATTACATGTTCCGAGAAGCCAATTATGAGAATTTGGGTTTACTTTATTTGACAACTCATCTGACCTTGTAGAACATAGCTTCTCCTATTTGGTTCACTTTTTTTAAATTGCAGGTTGTAACGTAATGGGTGAACAAACGTGGACTGTTGTCCAATTTACTGATGACTGAACTGTGGAAGCAGTTCCATCTATTTGGATACAGGGGGAAACATCCCACTGGCCCATATTTCCAATAGCGATAAGAAAATATGAGCCATAAAACACTTGTTGGACTTGCCATCATGTGCGTATCTTTAAAAATGCAACTTTAAGTGAGTAATTATATTTTTCTCTGTATGGTGAGTAAATTATGAAGATTTAGTGATAAATAAGAGTATTTTCTTTCAAAAATCTTTGTTTCTATAATTTTGTACACAGCAATAATTCACACAACTTTTGTGGGGGTACAGCACTTTTATTAATGTTAAACAAAGAAGTTAGTACAAGTATTACAAATCAAATATTTTGTAAAAATAGATCCTCATCGATGTAAAATTTCAATCTAATTTTTTACATAACTAAAAGCCACAAACAAGGCAAGGCAGGCGAGGACACTAGTGACTTGAATACCGAAAAAAAATCATTGGCTACAAAAAAAAATTATTCAAAAAAGCTTCTACCTAGTGACAGCAGCATAAGTAGTGAAGAAAGCTTCCACTACCACCAAAATTTTAAAAAAATCTAACAGTCAAGAGAACAGCGGAGTTGGGTTACTGCACAAAATTAGATTGTAAATATTGAGGATTTGTGTTGTCGTAGACCATCCTATAGCGTAGCAAAAAATTGGGAGTCCGGGATTAATATTTTTCCATGTAAAATATTATTTCAGAATACATCTTAATCACGTGACAATCTAGTCAACCGTGTTCTAGTCTATTCATCCTTGTTTACTGTGAAATTTATGGGGAAAAGTGTGTTCTCATTCATAGACTGATGCAGATTAAGTCAAGAAAGCAGTGTATTCTGTGTGAAAGAATCTAATTTTGAAAAATCGCAACTGAACTTTCGGCTGATAATATAAGAAAAACAATTCGAAATGACATTCACAATTGTTTATATGGAGTGAAGAAATACAATTCAAGAAAGAGTTAAATCAAAAAGAGGAACATTTAAATTCAGTTCTAAACAAAATCATGATTGTTTTTTCAAAAGCTGACAAGGGTAATTGTTCGGTGATTTTAAATAAATTTAATTACATTAATAAAGTAGGAATTTTTCTATTTAAACAAGAATTTGAATTACTTAATTGGCATCATTTCAACAGTTTCATTAATGAAACAAAAACACACATCAAATTAAGGAGTGATCTTTTTAAGAAATATAATGCACCATATAATTTGATTTCTAGCAATCCTCGTACCTGATTTGTACGGCCTTCCTGAAAAATTTGAAATATTGGACATAAAAATGTCCTGTATGTTTAGGTGTTATGCTTCTTGTTATATGGAGAGATGGTAGCAGACTATATCGTATGAATAAAACTGAATTTGACCAGTTGATTGCAAACTTCTAGATATTTTGGCCACAAGAATTTAATCGAACTTCAAGAACAATTAATAAAGAGTTGGAGTATTTGAAAACAACTGAATTTAGACCATTTCTTTCATATGTAGGGCCTGTATTAATTAAAGAATGTTTACCTTATAATGTATATGCCAATTTATTGATTTTAAAATTTGCCATGACAATCCTTTTGAATGCCAAACTTAATTTGGGATATAACAATTATGCAAAGTCTCCGCTGGAATGTTTAGTTATTCATGCTGTTAATCTCTATTGTATCTACAATGTACCGGGTGGTCCAATAAGCCGATCTATCGGCTATATATCAGAAACTATTCATGTTATATCTTTGGGAAAAAAAATTCCTCAGGAAAAGTGGTCAAGAGAAATTGTTGGAAATTACTAGGTTAACCGCTAGGGGGCGAAACCAATAAAGAAAATTTTAAAAACCAGTTTTTTGTGAAATATGCCCGATTATACCCATTGTTAAATAAGTAAATTGTAAAAGGGCCTAAATTTGGCACAAATTTGTTTTATTACTTTTTATTCTATATTTACAAATAAAGGGTGGTGAAAGTGTTTGTGGATAAATACATATAACTTTGGTTTGAATCAACCGATTTCAACGAAATTAGTGTCAATAGAAAGAGTGTAGATACATTAATTATATCTACTATAAAACAATGGCATTTAGTTTTAATTGTCATAGGTAGAGGGTACTTTCGAATGAAAAAAATTAAAATTTGTTTTCTTAAAAAATGATAAATGGAAACACCTAATTATTGTAAATTATTATGGAACTGGATTAAATTCTTAACAAAATGTCGCAAACCGCATGTTGATAGCTATTGTCGAACTCGAGATATAAATAAAAACGCATAAACATAAGTGGGTATAGTATTGACACCCTGTATTATAACTTAAAATTAAATATGGGAAAGAAAGATCGTACAGATATCTTTGTCATTAAAACTTGATGTCCAATTAAATATTCAAATTGTTTTTCATCGTTTTCCACACAAATATGTAATCTAGCACGCTTTGACATATCTGTTGCTTAAATTTCAGCTGTTGATATACTATTTATAGCGTTTCTAATGCGCTGTTCAATGTCGTCTCGCGTGGTTGGTGAGTTTGGTACGCTAAATCCTTCAATCTTTCCCACAGATAAAAGTCCAGACATGTTAAGTCTGGAGATCTTGCTGGCCCTGAAAATATACTTACCCTTCCAATCCATCCATTTGGATAGCTTACATTCAAATAATCTCTAACTCATCTGAAAAAGTGCGCAGGACACCCGTTATGCTGTAATATCATACCTGTAAGGAAATATCTTTCAATAAAACAGACAACCAATTATCCAGAAAATCCAAATATGTATCGCCATTTGAAGTTCCAAGAAACATGAACCGATCTTTCTGTCAACTATACCACACCAAACATTAGGACTCCATCTACCTTGAAGCTGCACTTCCTACACCCAGATTAACACTACTCGCACTATTAAGCTTAGCCTCGTCTGCCCACAAAATTTTTGACATGATATGTGGTCGTTCTTCTAGCAGATTTAACAATTGCAGTAACCTGAGATTGAAGCAGCATTTAATTGGACATTAAGTCTCAGTGATCGAAATTCATGTATGATCTTTCTTTTACATATTTAATTTTAAGTTATAATACAGAATGAGTCAATACTATACTTACTCATGTTTATGCGTTTTTATTTATATCTTGACTTCGACAATAGCTATCAACATGCGGTTTGCGCCATTTTGTTGAGAATTTAATCCAGTTCCATCATAATTCACAAAATTAGGTGTTTCCATTCAACATTCTTGAGGAAAACAAATTTTAATTTTTTTCATTCAAAAATACCCTCTACCTATGACAATTAAAACTAAATGCCATTGTTTTATAGTAGATGTAATTAATTTATCTACACTCTTTCTATCGACACTAACTTCGTTAAAATCGGATGATTCAAACCAAAGTTGTAGGTATTTATCCACAAACACTTTCCCACTTTCCCCCACTCTTCATTTGGAAAAATAGAATAAAAAGTACTTGCACAAATTTGTGCGAAATTTAGGCTTTTTTCTAGTTTACTTATTTAAAACAGGGTATAATTGGGCATATGTCACAAAAAACTGGTTTTTTAATTTTTCTTTACAGGTTACGCCCCCTAGCGGTTACCCTAGAACTTTGAAAGTAATTTCCAGCAATTTCTCTTGTCCACTTTTCCAAAGGAATTTTTTCTCCTAAAGTTATAACATGAATAGTTTCTGATATATAGCCGAGAGAACGGCTTATTGGACCACCCGGTACATTCATTAATACATATGGCCAATGATGCAAAGTATTATTCCAATTTGGACACAATAAGCTGTTTTCCTCTTGAAAGCCATCTTCAGAAATTGAAAAGAATGCTTAAAGAAACAAATGAACCACTGCAGCAAGTTATAAGAAGAATTTTAGAAAATAAAAAGTCACGTTACACCTCATAAAATAAGAGTTGGGAATCAGCTCAGCTGCAAAGTGTATCACTGAAGATGTTATAAAGCAGTTCAGGGAATATAATTCTTTCAAATACCTTTGGAGAGCGATTGCCCATTTCTTCCTAAGGATCGTCTCCATTGACGCGCATTATTTAAAATTTTTGGATTTTGACAACCAATTTTTCTTGTTACCTTTTCTTGGAGATTCCATTAATCAATATGGTTAACAACATAACTACCATTTATTTAACAAACTAAATATACAATTTCTGGGCATCAATGGACAAAAATACAAAATATATTACAAATTTTACGGTATCGGCTTACACGCCGTGGCCGTCATTTTTTTACCTTTTTTCTCCTGTCAGTGTCAAATCACGAATTACCACGTTTTTCCGTCGAGATTTGCGGCTCACGGTCGATAAGCGACAATTCACCGCTGACGGAGATAAAATAAAATTAAACGCGAAGGTTCGAAATGCGAATATATGGAATAACATTAAGTAATAATGTTCGAAATCTGAACAACCTTTATTTTGAACATTTTAATTTAACCAATAATGTGGGTGAAAATATTGTTATGATGGAATGTGGGGAGATTATATAGTGCATATATTTCATTCAGGAAGATGGTATGGTTGAAATAATACCCTTCTTGGTGTGCGTCATCGATTGTTAATGTCTTTCTAACACATTACGTAGGAAGAAATGGAAAAAAAAGGCAGGTCTGTGATTAATCCTAATCAAAATATCACAATAATAAACCGTTTAAACGTATTACAAACGTTAACGCTAATCTTTGACTTACAAAAATTTGATTGGTTGATGTTTAGATTACGCTCAAGCTCAAGCTCAACCTATCAATTAAGAGTTTAAAATACTATGACGCGTTACTTTCGTAGCGGCAATAAGTCTTACGTCTTTTTCTACTGTCACACTGACAGTTCTTGACAGGTCTGAACTTTGTTGTTTACGGTCAATTATTATTTATGAAAAGTGAATATTAATCTTATTGTTTTATTTATATGAATAATACAAAAATATGCATGAATACACGGAAAAACCTCAGTATTTTGAAAGTTCTCAAGTATTTTCAGTTAGAAAAAGAAGCTGGTAATTATTAATTGCATAGCCTTTTCGAATTTGGCTAAATACAATCCTGATGATCTTATTTATCAAATTTGAGGTTAGCTATATGTCAAAATAGCAAATAAAATAGACGACATGCCGAAAACCCGGATATACGTCACAATCGATGACGCACACCAAGAAGGGTATTATTTCAACCATAACCATGATGTCGAGGTTTTAGAAAAAATATGCACCAATAAGGGACCATCTTTTAGACTTTCCATGTGATTCTACAATGTTGTCAATGTTAGGAATTGAATTTAGAGGTTTGTGATTTGATCAAATTTAATGTTAGATATAGTATGCAAGGGTGTAATATTACCACTAGATGAAAAAATTATTTTTTCGCCCTTAATTCATTTGTTGTGATATTGTATTTCAGGTTAGCATTTATGATTTGATATAATATTCATTGCGCCATTCTTTTAATTGACATCCTCCTCTATACGTATATTTTCACTTATTTAAGGACTATTATGTTGTGGAGTTTCCTAATGAGGTTACCAATGGTCAAATGGCTATGTCCATTGTGCCATACACATGGCTCAGTTTTGATCAAAATAATCAGATTACACGTTTGTGGCCAAGTTTCAAGAATGACAAGGAATTCAATAATGCTGTTCATAATAAGGATGAGCCCGACTTATAAAATTGTAGAAAATGTGATGTCAAAGTAAAATACAAAACAAGTAAGTATTAAAATATAATCCAAAAAGTAAACTACAGACAATTTAGACCCAATAAATGTTTTGTCTTCTCCTACCAAGTTCTTTGAACTCTATGTCGTATTTTGAAAAGCTCAAGATATAATGATGCTGTGTCTGATGATGAGTTACCAAAAATTCCAAAGCCAATAAAAACCAGAAACAATAGCAAATTCGATGATATTCATTCTGATGTTGTACCGATAAATCCAAAATAAAATACATTTGGAAAAGATACTCCAAGAAACTTGTCAGTTAATATGCATAGAAGCTGCACTGATTTGAACATTTCTAATAATAATTTCACTAACAGAAGTGGAACCTGTCTACACATTCCAACGTCTGCAAGAAATAGTTACCTAGTCGCTCAGTGGGTAATTATTTTTATCGCCAACCCTCAATGAAGCTGTCAATGATCAGATTGATTTCCGGAAGTGAGCAAACAGTTTATTTCATCGCACAATAAAGTACTTTATCTAATTCCGCTATCAAATGTGACACTTCAAGTCACTCCTTGACGTTAGGTAACGTCACATTTTTCATAACCTTCATATATCAGTTATGAAAAGTAGTTATGTAAAAACTTTACGTAACCGTTTAAGTTTCAAGGAATAAGTACGGTCAAAACTGACAATTATTTCATTATTTAATCTGACAATTACCCCATTATTTTAATTCAATAGTATTTTAAGATTTATAAATATTGAAAACAACATTTTTTTATTATAAGGTAAAAAGCACTTTTGTTGGATGAGTATTTTTGCTATTGTAACCAAAGAATTTTTTTTTTTAGTTTTATTAATGTACAGGATTAAGCTTTCTATTTATTGTTTTTCTTGGGAATCTTTTTTTTTCCTATTTTGTTAGTTACTTACTCTTTTTGAATTTGAATAAATTTATGTTCTATACCTATAATGAAAAACAGGTGTTATTTTTCACTCGATTTTTTATTTCCAAAATTTAATTTAATTAGCAAGATATACCTCTAAGTCAGGAGGTTGAACGTGAAAATAAGCAGATGTTTGGCTTCCATATATGCATGTATGGCAGTTAGTGAGTAGCACACCTGTTAAATATAATTGTCCCACCTCCTGCAAGAGCAGTTTAAGATTTTTTTTGAAATCCAAAAATGCAAATTCTTGGATGACTTTTTGGAATCCCCACTCCACTGATACCCTCATTGAGGAAATAGTTGTGTTGAAATTTTGTCTATCAATATTCCCTGCTATTTCATGTTCGGTGTAAGGCCTCAACAACAGCTCTCTTAATCCATGAGCCTGGTCTCCATAAATCACAAAATTTTCATGTGAAAATGTAGTCGTTTGCCGCAGTTCCTCATAAAGACCAGAATGTCTGAAAATTCCTGCATCGTGCCTTCTACCAGGATATGCTCCTTTTAAATTTATTATCATCCCATCAGGGCACAGTAGGGATTGATATTTCACACAATGAACTTTTTTGTGTCCAGAGTAATATTCTTCTTGGTTTCTAATTGGTCTGCAGATTGGGCGTATAGTACCATCAATAAAGCCCCAACAATTCCTAACAGGAGCTCCTTTATTACTTACAGCCTAAAATGAATTGAAAATAAGATATATAAATTACTGAATGTGTAATTTTCTGCAGTAAAAAAGTACCTCAGCATATACCCTTAATCTTTCATAGTTGAGCCACTGTACATTATTAAGGTTTTCCAAAATGTGCCCTTTATTTTCATAGATTATGTTCACCACTTTTTGAATTATTCTTGACAAAGCAGGCTCTGTACGTCCGAATATGTATTTAAGGTCACTTAGGCGATTTGGATATGCAAGCCTTCTTAATAAAATACAGAGTCCTTCAATTCCTACAAAAAGGTGTTTATCAAATTGACAGTACCTACTTCTTTACTTTTTTATTAAGTAGTCATTTGATTTTCTTTATTTTTTATTTTGATAGACAGAATCAAATAAGGATGATTGATTTTACGTTTTCTTTTTTAGTTTATAATTTATAATCTAACGCAAGCCATACACCCACCTTCCACTGCATCCCGACCATCAGTAAAAATTTGATTCGGTATTTAGAGGGCAGCAGCTATTCGAGGGATAACATTTTTTCCAAAACGAAATAATTCTCTGGATTCTTCTTCACTGAAATCGTTGAGGTTGAAGTCAACATTTCGTAAATTGTTTTCCTGACCTTCATTTCCCAGGATGTGAAGTAGTACAGCATCATCCATGTCATCACCCATATCATCATCAAGTTCTCCAATAGCGGCTGCTAAGAGTAGATCTTCCATTTTTGAATTGATAGTTGAATAAGCAACCATAACCCTAGAAAATTGAAACAAACAACAAGCACAGTCGGCGCAGCTGCTGAGATACGTTTTCTCTCACGTATTTTTGTGTTTAAACTGTGGTAGTTTACGTTACTGGTACGTACATAAATCCACGTTTACGTGTTCGTGAAACTTGACGTGAAAATGTACGTGTTTAATCTCTCTATTGTTCATCACGCGTAATTTGCAAAACTCGCTGGCGCTCGTTTTGGCAAATATTACGCTTGTTGAACAATATCTCTCTATTCATAACTAGTTACGTAAATAACGATTGTCTGCCTCATTTGCGGCAGGTAAAGTAAAATGAGGTAGGTAAAGTATTTTGACTTTGACATTAATCGAGATTCGGAAATCATCCGTCAGTGTCACGCTTCTCCCTATTATGGCTCGATAATAGTTATCTTGCGATTTATTTATGGAATATATTATTATGGAAGATATTCAGTGCACGCCACATGAAATTCATTTGGCTATAAAATTTTGTATGCACTACGTCAGTTAAATGTATCTATTGGACTCGCCTGTTATTCCCTCGCTCGCTCATCTCATAATCTCAGACTCGTCCGATAAAGAATCTCTTTACTGCCTTGGTACATAAATAACTTCTTACTCAAAAAATATGTTTACCTTCATTAGGAACTGTTTAGTTATTCACTGTTATTTTTCAGATTTACTTAACCCATTTCGTACGAGTGGTGTATTTTTGGAACCACTTTTCAATTAATTTTGTTGTGACGGCTTGGTAAGCGTTAGCCACACCACAGAACCTAGTTGGCATTTGGTATAGTCTGTTTGTCGACATACTTTGTTGTATCGGAAAACGTAAAAATAACGGTTTTTTTCCGGAGTTGTTGTGTTGATAAACAAAGCATGGCAGGTAAGTTTGATCCAGTTTTCTGTTTGTGTATTCTATACTTAGCGCTTAGGTGTATTAAGTGACAATACATAATTGGCAAAAAATTTATTTGTATGGAAATTGATTATGGTTCCTTTTGGAATCACTAGAAAAAAAGGAAATTTCAGATTTTTTTTCTCTTTTCAGAAAAGAACAGTGATTTGTGTGAAATAGCTAGGTACCTATTTTATTATTTTTGTTCCAGGACAACCATTCATAAACTGTCTGAATTGTCTTCCGATGATGCTTATGACCAAATGAAAAATATTCCATCAGATAGTGGTTCATTTACGTCTGAAATGCCATCAGAATATGAACTTGATGATGTTGGAGGAATAAATATAGCAAATGCAGATTCGAATGAGTTACGGCAGGAGAATCAATTTGGATCCGATTCCGATAGTGACGATAATTTACCATTGAGCACTATGAGGGGAAAAGTCGGAAAAGGAGTATACCAGCAACAAGTAACGAACGAAGTGGTCGAGAATATCTCCATTTTCTGAACCTGAAGCTTTTAGTGAAATATTTGGTCCAGATGTACCCGAATCCGTAGAAACGCCGCTGAATGTTTTTTTTGTGGACTTGATCGACAAATTAGTTTTTGAGACTAATCTATATGCCACCCAGCAGTATGGAGACCGTTATCTTCCAACGACTAAAGAAGAAACTGGATGTTTCTTAGGTGTTCCAAATATACACGGGTAAAGTTACTGATGGTCATGAAACTAATCCAGGATCTCGTGTGGTTGAAGATTTGACTCGTTCATTAGTGGGAAAATGCCATCAAATATACTTAGATAACTTTTTCAATATACAGAGGATCAACGCTAGAACCCATTAGAGTTCCGGGAATATTTACATTCCTCCCAAAGACTAATTCGAAGGGCGTGTAATTATGGTAATTACTTGGGGTTGTGTTATAACAAAACGCATAGTGAGCTGTCCAAGTATCCCAATCGGTTAGTGATTCATTAATGTACATGCGAACATATTCGTTAAAAACCCTATGATTACGCTCACACCCCCCTATAGTTTTACTATGATAGGCAGTTGAAATACTATGTTTTATTGAAAGTAGTTTTGAGATGTTAGAAATTAATTAGTTTTTGTATTCTAGCCCCATATCGGTTCTAATTTCCTTCATGGGACCGTAAATTAAAATAAAATGTTCAACGATTGCTCTCGCCACAGTTACTGCTTCTTTGTTCAGTATTGGTATTATTACAATGCATTTTGTTAATTCACACTGTATAGTTACAGCGTAACTGTAGCCGCGATTCGATTTTTGAAAAGGCCCGATGGTATCTATGCAGACAATATCGAAAGCTTGTTGAGGGGTTGGGGTAATAATCATTGGTTCGCGATGTTTAATTTTTGCTTTATTTATTTTGCATTTATGGCATTTTCTAACGTAATTAGCTACATCACGTGACATGTTACGCCATCTGTAGGCCGACTCCAATTTTTTAAGTAGCCTTTTTTGACCACAATGTCCTCCTAAGAGAGGATTATCGTGATATTTGGTCATAAGTTCATTTTTCTCTTTCTTTTCTGTTATCAACCTAGGTGATTCGCATAAATAAATAGTAACTCTTTTACATAACTCATTTTCTTTACTTTTGAATTATTTTATAGTGCACTTTTTGAAAATTATATCGCTAGTATATAGCTTTAATTTAATAAGATTACCATTGCCAGCTATTTTGTCCAACCGAGACAATATTTGACCTAAGTCAATATTGCCATTTACAACTGGTAATACTTCTTGCGCGCTTATTTTCTTTTTGAACCATACAGTCATCCTTAGATGTGTAGGTTTCATTTCAAATACCAATTTAGGTACTTTTTGAACATCTCTTCCGTTAAGAACTTCAAATACTCTACAGTTTGGATTTACTTTATCTTTTAACACATTGACGGACAGACCTGCTACAGCCGTCAGGTATGCTGTGACAGACCTTGTGATGCCTTTTGGCCGAAATATTATTTATTAATTATTTAAATTATCATTATGGTATTATTATGATTAAAAGACATAAATTCCCTTGAAGCTAACGTCGATATAGCATGAATCGTTTACATATATGAAAACAGAAAGGTCTCACGTATGATGTCAAGTTCGGAGTGTGTAAACAGAATTGTTTATGTTTACAAACGGTGAACTTGACTCGTCGTATAAATATATTAAACGAAAGTACTTTAACATTCATTCGATTCGATTCATTCATTCTAATCTATTCTAAATGTAGTCTATTCATCGTAATCATTTTTAATTAAGATCCTAATTAGTACTAGTAATAAGTGAGTTAATGTATCATAGTAAAGTAAGGTAATAAAGAGAACATGTCTCAGTGATTCCAGTAGTTGTTTTATTCCTGTGAGATGACTAAAAGATGAATAAAAGAAACTATAGAACGACTGCGAAACGTGTAGTTATCTTGAGATTGGTTTCGTTTGAATAGATATTTGAGAGTAAAAGAAGTGATAAATGTCAAAAGTATTTTTTGTTGGAATTTGCAATGGATTCAAATGAAGAAAAACGTTTAATGCAACTTTTTGAAGAAATAGACAGTGATGAGTGTGACCACTATAATAATATGTCGTCTGATTCGGAAGCAGATAACTCCTATCGCCCTCAAGAAGATGAAATAGATTCTTCTGACAGTAATATTGAACCAGAGGTGAGTTTCAGGAAAATTTTTTTTTGAGTTTATTTTTTGATACGGGCTTTCAGGTTCGAGAAATTCCTAATTTGCGAGATAACGTTTCTGCGCAAGTTAGTCAAGAATCAGACTCCGAAGAAAATGTTTCTGTAGTACTGGATTCAGACGCAGACGTAGTTGATGAAGAACGAGACAATGAACAAACTGATGAAACTGATGCATGGAACAGTGATACTGCAAGTATAAACGACTTCCTATTTGATCATACACAAATAGGAGTCAAGTTATATGGTGATTTGAATTCGTCGCCATATGAAATATTCAATCAACTATGGAATAACGATATAATGGAGTTATTGGTGAATTCCACAAATAATTATGGAAAGTCCCTAAATAGCCAAGCACGCCCTAAAACCAGAAATTCAAGAAGTTCCTCTTTCAAAGAGACAACTCGGGATGAAATGCAGAAGTTTATTGGTCTATGTTTATTGCAGGGTCAGATCAAAGTCCAGAATATTAGAAAACTTTTTAGTTTGGACCCGTTGAATTACCATCCAATATTTTCCTCGATGATGACTGGAAGGCGTTTTGAACAATTGTTACGGTGTTTTTCTGTGCACGGTGGAGCCGAAAATCCTGACGCCAATGATCGACTTAAAAAGATTAGAAGCTTACTGAATATATGTCTTAGAAATTTTCAAGACGCTTATACTCCAGCTAAAGAGTTATCTCTGGATGAGTCTTTACTACTATTCCGTGGACGGCTTTCATTCCGAACCTACATGAAGAATAAAAAAACAAAGTACGGGATCAAATTCTATGAACTTTGTTCTTATGACGGATATGTGTTGAATCTAGATATTTATAAAGGTCAGGGAGAAAACGGGCCAGATAATAATATGACAATTTTGGAACGTGTTGTTATGAAACTAATGCAACCATATGTAAATAAGGGATACCACCTATTCATGGATAATTACTATAACAGTATCACACTTGCCAATAGATTGTTGCAGAATCAGACACATGTAACAGGTACCCTTCGCTCTAATAGACGAGGAAACCCAAAAGTAGTTGTGAATAAACTTCTTCGAAAAGGAGACCACATCTGGAAACGTCAAGGAAAGATTTACGTTTCGAAGTGGAAGGACAAGAGAGATGTTCTTTGCTTAACAACTGCTCATCATCCTACTTTAGCTGAGGCCAGAAATCGTTACAATCAAATACGTAGAAAACCAGTGGAAATTATTGAATATAATAAATTTATGTCTGGGATCGATCGCTCCGACCAAATGATATCCTATTATTCGTGTCCTAGAAAAACAATTTACTGGTATAAAAAAGTTATTTTTCACTTATTGGATATAACAGTTTGGAATTCCTATTTCTTGTACAGAAAAGTGACACAAAACACAAAAATAAAGAGATATATACAATACAGAGAAGCTCTTATTAGATCGCTGTTAAGTATTGATAACAACCTGAAGGATGGCCGCTTTCTTGTCAAGTTGAATCCAATACACCAACCTACTGGTCCAAGACCTCAATCTGCTACTCGTGCACCATCCCAACACTTTCAAGAACTTATACCAAGGCCAGACAACTATAGTAGAAAGTTTTATTACCTACGATGTAAACAGTGTTCAAAAGAGAAAAAGAGGACAGAAACCCATTGGAGATGTAAGACATGCCAAGACACTCCACCCCTTTGCGCTGGACCGTGTTTTGAAAGGTGGCATAAAGAAAACAACTGATTTCTTCTGTTCAATAGTTATTTTATAATGTTCTGAATTCATAATAAAACTATTTCATGTGAAATTACGTCGACCGGTTGTAGCCGTCTTGTCCCATCAGACATAATTTTTCTGCCTGGTGGGACAGAGACGGTTCCTACCGTCATTGTTTTATTTGGCTTATATCATCGATAATAAGCCGATTAATCACCTCTGAAAATAATAGTTGTACATATTCTACAATACAGTATATTTTCCAATGCGTTGTTTTGGTCAGAAGAATGTAAGTAGGTGTCCGTCAATGTGTTAATACTTCATCACTATGAAGTGACTGATTTTTAGACATTGACCTTGTCACTGCAAGAATTTGACAATTTGTATTTTGAATATCTTTTAGGTCGTTAATACTTATTCTTGACAGAGCGTCTGCAACATTGTCAGAACCTTTTATATATTCTATATCAAAATTATACTCCTCCAGATCTAGTCTTATCCTAGTTAATTTGGAAGAAGGATCTTTCATAGAAAATAAATATTGAAGAGGTTTGTGATCGCTTTTCACCAAAAATTTTTGAGGTATAAATAACATTTAAAATATTTTATTGCCAATAATTCCTTCAATATTATCGGTTTATTTAATTCGCTTTTAGTGAATGTACGGGAAGCGTACGCCACTGGAAGTTCGACACCGTCGAAGTTTTGACACAAAACACCACTACAAGCAAAATTGGATGCGTCTGTAATTAAAACGAATTGCTTAGAGAAATCTGAGTATTGAAGTATTTGTGGACTGATCAAAGCGTTTTTTAATGTATTAAAAGATTTTCCGCATTCTGGTGTCCACACGAATTCGGTGTTTTTCCTTGTTAATTTATTTAGTGGTTGGGTTATAGCTGCAAAATTGGGAATAAAACGGCGGTAATGATTACAAAATGCTACGAATCTTTTTACTTCGTCAGCGTTAATAGGTACTGGATATTTATTTATAGTATCATATTTGTTATCGTCGGGTAGAATCCCTTTATCTGTGATCTTATGACCCAAATATGTGACTTCCCTTTTAAAAAATTTACATTTTTCGGGACTAAGTTCTAGATTAAATTTCCTACATGTTTCAAATACGCTTTTCAGATTTCTGAGGTGGTGTTTTTCAGAACATCCAATGACTATAAGGTCATCCATATACAAAAATGCCCTTTCGCGTGTAATACCAGCGAAAGCTAAGGACATCATTCTCGCGAAGCTATTTGGGCTGACGTTTAGTCCAAAGGGTAGTCTTTTAAACCGGTAAGATCCGGAGTCCGCGGTAAACGATGTAATGTCGCGCGAATCTTCATCTAGGGGTATCTGATGAAATCCTGATATTAGGTCGACAACTGAGAACCACTTAGACCTGCCAAGCTGATCGAGAACCTCATCGATCCGCGCTATCGGGAATTTGTCCGGAACTAGTTTCTTGTTTATTTGACGAAAGTCGATAACTAACCGCCAAGATTTTTGCCCGTCCACTGATCGTCGCGGTACTAAAAGAACTGGGCTGTTATATTCAGAAAAGGAAGGTTCAATTACAGTACAGTCTCTATAATCCGGCCGTGCGCCACTCCGGCACGTCCAGTAATCCGGCACTCGGCGTCGGAGGAGGGGTCAGCTGTTTTCATGTTTCTGCATGTCTAGGGTATAGCGCCTCGAAGTAAACAAGTCAGTCGCATTACACCTGCCGTGAATGACTATTAGTGTCTGTGCCTTTTTCCTGTAGTGCCTACGGATTTGGTACATATTTTGAAAATACGCCATGTCGGACAAACGGAAACATGTCATCTTAACTTTAGATAAAAAGTACGAAATTTTAAAACGTTTGGAAAAAGGTGAAAAGTTAGCTCATTTGTCTAAGGAGTACAACATTGGCCGTGCGACAATACACGACATAAAACAGAAGAAGGACCGAATTGAGTCGTTTTTCCAGAGTAAAGAATCATCTTCCAGTGTAAGAAAAACTTTTAAAACAGGTGAGTTTCCACAAGTAGAAGATGCACTTTATGCTTGGTTCATGCAAGAAAGAAACAGGCACACGCCTATTTCAGGTGAAATTCTTATGGAAAAGGCTAAGTTTTTTTATCATAAAATTATGAAAAAGGATGACTTTTGTGCAAGTGTGGGTTGGCTTGACAAATTCAAAAGGCGTTTTGGAATTCGATTGTTAACTTTAACCGGTGAGAAGCTTTCATGTGATGTAGAATCTGTTGGGCCCTTTGTTGAAAAATTTAAAAAAATCGTTGACCAAATGGACCTAGGCGCAGATCAAGTCTATAACGCAGACGAGAGTGGTTTGTTTTGGCGCCTTTTGCCAAAAAAAAACATTCGTTCATAGGGCTGAAGCTAGTGCTCCTAGCCGCAAATTGGCTGAAGACAGAATTACTTTTATGCCGTGCGCTAATGCTAGCGGCACTCATAAGCTAGATATGCTTGTCATTGGGAAATCAAAAAATCCCAGGGTTTTTAAACATGTAAATTTGCCTGTTTTATACAAAAACCAAACTAAGGGATGGATGACCAAAACACTTTTCAGCGAATGGTTCCATATAAACTTTGTTCCTTCAGTAAGAAAGTTTTTGAAAAAACAGAACTTGCCCCAGAAAGCCATATTGGTTCTTGATAACTGTCCTGGACATCCTGATGCAGAGGACTTAAAATCTGAAGATGGTCTAATATGCACGTTATTTTTGCCCCCAAATGTAACTCCGTTACTTCAACCAATGGACCAGAACGTAATTCAGACTGTAAAAACAAGTTACAAAAAAAGCCTGTTGTACAGTGTTTTGTCAAAAGAGGAAAGCGTTGTTCAATCCTTGAAAAGCACTAATCTCAAAGATGTTGTTTTCAACCTAGCAGGTGCTTGGAAAAACCTTTCAACAAAAACACTTGTTTGTTAATGGGGGAAGCTGTGGCCTTCTCTTACTTTATTAGATGCATACAAAATTAAGAGGAAAAATGACTCTGATTCTCAGCTAGACAAAGAAACCGATATTGAACTAAATAACTTGGGAGAGGCAATTTCTGAGCAGCTTTTGGATGATGCAGACGACCTGACAACAGCTGATGTGAACAGCTGGTTAGCTGGAGACAATGAAGAACAACATCAGATCATGACAGATGACGAGATCATCGCAGACGTACTGGACAACAGTGACGAGGACGAGACGGAGGGGGGTTCTATAGAAATTCTTACCCATCCACACACAGTGAACAACGAGAAGGCTGTGAATGCTCTTGCTACTGCTATCACATGGGCTGAGGAAAATGGCGCGGAAGCATCTGACATTCTAATGTTAAAGCGACTACAGGAAAATGCTTTGAGGATTTCTTTAAATGCCAAAAAACAAAAAACTATTAAACACTTTTTCCCAGTTATTTAAGCTCTTCGTAATTGTGTTAAATCTAGTTTTAAACAAACTGTTTTTTCACATTGACCTCAACTGTGTTTTGCTTATAATATTTTTATCGATTTATACATAATATTATGTATTGATTTTTATACTGTACTTGTTTTGTAGTAATTATACGATGTTTTTATGGTCTATTTAGCTTTTTTTTACCATATCTCCACTAATCCGGCAATTTCGGCAATCCGACACTACCGATCTCAATATAGGGCCGGATTAGCGAGATCCTACTGTATATCATTTTCCAGCATCTTTCGAACTTGCGTATTTATTTATTATTTTTGTGAATATGGTATACGATAATTTTTTACATAACTAGGGGTGCAATCTTTTACCCTTCAATTTTTGTTTGTAAAAATTATTTGCAGTAATTTTGTCTGTCTTCAAGGCTTTTATTAAAGATTCGTTTCTATTTTCGGATTGGGTTTTTATATCATAGATATCAAATTGATTGAGATCTGTTGTCTTAATATTTGGATTTTTTATGACTACACTTTCGAATGTTGTGTTCAGAATCCGCACATAAGGATTTTCTTTTGATATTATACTTCTAGCTAAAAATACACCTGAATGTAGTTCTTGATTGTTTACCAAAGAGTCATTTTTCACACTTTTGAGGTGGTTAATTTTCCGAATTACTTCGCACCTTGGTGGAACAGTTAAAGTATTTTCGTCAGGGCTGTTAAGTATTGGAATTGTTATGTAACCTGAGGCGACCATAATTGACATGGTCCAGAATGAATAGTGTAACGTACATTTATATTTAGATATGAAATCCCTACGCAAGATAGCATCGGCTGGTATAGGAAAATCGTCGTTTACGACATGAAATGAATGATTCAGTGTGAAATTATCTACTGCAATATCCGTCCGGGTTAATCCTAAAGAAGAAGTAAGGCCGCTAGTTATTCCTTTAATTTTTATGGGATTCAATGAATTTATTTTTTGATTTGGTGAATGCTTTTGGCCCATAATTTAAAAACTTATGCTTGATGCTTAACAATCTATATAATTGTTTTCGGCAGGATCGCCATGTAATGGAAGTTCAGGATATCGATAATTATTAAGTAACTATTATATAATTAAAACTCAAGAGACCGATTTCCTTACTTGTTTATTTCCAATCGAAGTAGAATAGAATGAATGCAATTAACATAATAATAATGTCGTCAAAGCAATTCCTATATTTTAATAGACAAAACAATGAGTATATTCTGCAAGCTAGTTAGAATCAGCGATTTCTATGTAATTTGAAATTACTAATACATTTGGTTCAACTGTTGCGTAAAAACTATTATTGAACTCTAATGTAAACAAAAGACGTTACACAACTCCAAAAAGATCTGTTAGCAGATAAGATTTATGCTTGCGGAACAGCTAGAAAGGGACGCAAAGCGGAACCCAAGGACCTAAACTCAAAAAAAGTATGAAAAGGGGCGACGCGGTTTGGCGGAGGCATTCTTTATTTAGTGTGGAAAGATACAAAGCTGGTTCGGTTTATCAGCAATTTTCATAATCCGGAAATGATACTCACAGTTCCAAGGAATCAAAAAGATGGAACAACGATAGATATTCCTTGCATGGAGTAAGTCAAAGACTATAACATGCATATAAACTTCGTGGATAAATCTGACCAATACGTAGCCACTTACAGAGTGGACCGGAAATCCAAGAAGTGGCGGCATCGACTCTTCTGGCATTTTCTTGATTTAGCAGTAGTGAATGCCTATATTATTTTTAAAAATCGATCCGAGGGCGTCAAAAGTTCAACTTTAAAAGAATTTCGATTTGCTGTGGCTAATGGATTAATTGGCGCCGATCCGTACATGCTTCGAAAAGGAAGAAGTACTGAAACCCTACCAAACAAATTCAAAGTTACGGTTCCCACAGAAAACGCTTCGATAAAGTAGCCCACTTACCAACACATGGTAACAAATTTCGTTGCGCTAACTGCAGTACACGCGCTAAACCGCATCGTACTAGGTGGCACTGCTCAACGTGCAAATAGGCCTTTGTTTAACGGGAAAATCGAACTGTTTTTATAAGTTTCATAAGCAATTATTATTTTCATTTTTCCAGTTTTTTCTTTAAATAGAGTCCTTGTGGTCCCATGAAAGTACCACCTATTTATTTGCTTGTCAACGTCAATAAATTTGTATGAACATTTTTTGTGCCTTAATTTACCCTATTGGAACTCGATTATTTGATTAAAAGAAATTAAAATAGAAACTAATTCCGCCCTGAAAGAGTTGAAATACTAATAACAAACATGGATATTTCATCAAGTGATCTAAAGTACACAACAATGTTGATAAAAAATCCACAGCAAGTCATACAAAAAAAGTATAAAGAAAGTGACATTGTTAACATATCTTCCGTATGTTCCTTGTTGCATTACTTATTCTTTTTCTCATTTCTTGGGAATCAAACCACAATATTATGCTTTTAGGATAGTATCATAAGTTTTTATCCCAGTTTTCTTATGATTAATCATTGGAATAGTTGTTAATCGATATGTAAATGTAAACGGTAAAAGTGGATATTTAGGCGAAATATTTGTCTCCTCGTTTGGGTTATGTGCATTCAACTGATCTTTACAATTTCAAAGAAGGGAAATGTACATTGAATTCACAATATCCATGTCGTTTTGGTAAATGTGAGCATACGAAATACGAAATCGCAAGTGCTGGTAGTGGTACGCGAACTACATTTTCGGCTAGTTCAGTAGACGCTGCTATTTCACGTTACACATTTCGTGCAAATGCTTTATCTATAATGTTAATGTTATTATATTTATGTACTCTACAATAACTTCATTACAAATTATTGCTATAGTACTGAAGATTTCTAGATATAATTTAAGATATTTAGAGGAATAAGACTCAGGTAAGTTGGAATTATCATAATTTTTTTTTATTTAAGAAAAATAAAGCGCATCAACCCTTAAGGTTATTAGCGCTACCAAATGAACAATAAATATTTAAATATTAAGTACTACTACAGTAAAGATATATATATAAAAAAACAATTTTGGTAATAAATTAAACTTTGTGTAGAAACTGAATAGCACGTAGATAAGCTACCAAGTTTTCCATATTGTACTCTTCTCCTAGCAAGTGATACATAGTAGGTGGAGTGTAAAATGCAATTCTTTGCTGTGATCATAATTATAGATTTAAAATTTCAATTTTTCTACAAAAAAATTAGAATTTTCGAAAAATGATGGAACAAAAAAAATTCAAAAACCAACTGGAGCAGATTGTATCAAAGAAAAACAAAAATAATATTCATTGAAACCAACATCAGTATGGAAAAATATTATTAGATGTAAAGGCAGCAACATTGAAAGAAAAGAATAAGAGTGATGTAGATTACCGCCGGCTGAAAAGATACGATATAATAGTGGTAGGGAGGGAAAAAAATTATAGGAATGCAATCCCTTACTGGTGGAGAAAGTTTTAAAAGATGCATCTGTGAAGGAACATGTTCCTCAAAAAATGCAGTTGTGAGAATGCTGGAATATTATGTAATTCCAAGTGCCACAATAGCAATTCTTGCTTAAATGAATAAAAATTTTTTCATCATGAAAATGTTCCTCTTTAGTTTCATAAAATTTTACTAATGGAAAAAATATGTTATTATTATTATTTCTTTGATTCCGATCGTATTGGTCCTGGAAAACTAGGACGAAAATTGTATTTATGAATATTGGGATCATAACCTACGACATACTATATAATAGGCAAAGAAAAGTATGATTTGTTTGTTATTCACACTTTTAATTAAAATACTTTTCGTTATCAAAGCCAATTTCAATTTATTTTTATTCCAACTTTAATTAAAACATGAAGGTTGTTTTTATTTTCTCACTTTTTGCCCAGTTGAATAAATTAATTTTCTGCGAATAATTTTTATCTAAGTACGGACCTGGCGTAATATCTTTCCTTGGAAGGTTAGGTCAAATGTTCCGTACACGGTAACTCCGACATCCAATAAAAATTAATAAAACCTATCCCGACAAAGGATTAAGGTCCAATGCGCTATGACCCTAATTTCCGGTTTTCAAAAGTAGTTTATATCGGCTGTTCATATTTTATGAATCTAACAATAGGTATTTTTCTGAGAGTCACGTTGAACGTCGAACGTAATATAAGTTATGGCTGCAATCGCTTTTTGTGGGTATTCCCTAGGATTAGTCCTTGTAATATCATTTCATGGAAAAAGAATTCTAAAACTTACCTCTAGCCGAATCTCGTCAGGAAGAGGCAGTCTGCGATAAGTGATGAGGAATATTGGTTGAATCACCTGACTTCACCCGGAATTTATCGTGCCGTCCTTCCGTATCGTTCATTTTTTTAATTTTTCGCTGATTATCGTGATAGTTTCATAACGTTAGCAACGTCCCGAGAATCGTATACCGCATCTACCGTATATTTTGTACATATTTACCTTTTAGGAACTATTCCTGTTCAATATTTCCGGATAAACAAATCCAGTCACCGGAATTTTAGTTTGATGTTCCAAGATTCGTATACCGCCCTATTGTGAAATACCGAGTGTTGGTGATTTGTTTTTATCACGCAGTGAGGATTGATTACGTACCAACTTGTAGCAAGTATTGTCTCACTATTAAATCCGCCGAATCAACAAACAACGCCTTCCGGCGTTAATCTTCATTGTTAAGTGTCCATTAAAGTTGGTTACTTGAAAAGGATTGTGGTGATTCGCCCAGAACTTCCGGATTTCTTTTAGTTCGCATATTTTCCGGAGCTCATGTTTGCTTTTGTCGACTGTAACTACCACATTTAGTGGAAAATTATTATTGCTTACAAGATGTACCGAGTCGGAGAAGGTGCGTTTCTTCGATCGGGGCCTGCTGCTCCTAGAGGCGGGACGGCGGGTGCTGCTGCTCACTCCGGGGGGGCTGTTCTTAATTTAGAGGCTGACGTAGAAGAATTGTATAGGAAGTTGCTTGAGACGCCGGGATTTTACACGGCCAGCCCGGCTCCTGACGCTAATACATACGTCGATGCGCATGAGGAGATGTTGGGTGGTGAAATCGTTCTCAGAGCGAGAATAGAAGCTAAGGACTTAGAGAGAAAGGTAGTACATATTTCTGGTAAGAAGTCGGGTACTATCGGTATATGTAACGATGCTTTAATCAAAGGCGTTAAACTGGGCAATTATATAGGCGATCACATTCGTTTACATGAAGACATATACAGATTGTACAATTCAGACGAAAAGATATTGACTACAGCTAGAGTAGTTAATGGGATATGGTCGAAGGCCAAGAAAGATGACGGCGTGTTCCACCGTTGGGTGGGTAGAATAAGTAGGAGTAAAATTGGTGTATTTCAGAAATTACTTAGTCAGAGTTCGGTCGCAGTAGATCAGCGACGTGTTGGGATCGCGTTTCGCGATTGGAAGGTGAGATTTCACAGCATTGGCGAGTGGCTTTATGCTTGTACGGCCATTCGCGCCAAGAAATTGTATAAAGGCGTGAAGTTACGTTTGATGTTTTGTATAATTGGTTTTTTGGCTATGTGTGAGAACATTGTAGAGATATCCGATGTCATGGCGGGCGTTGAAGCATATATGATATTGGATGGTGTGAGTCCTGTTTGAGAAAAAATTTGATGAACGTACAGAGTGACTCGAGGTATGGGTATATGTACGATTTTTGGGAGAGGCGGGACGGCGAAAGGCATGTTTCAATTCTTCACGAACCGTACGAATGGGCGATAACTGATCATAATGGGGTTAAACCCCAAGAAGTAATAATAGAAGTGCTAGGTGAGCACAACTATCTAGTTATGAAGAACGGGGTTCTTAATGTTAATGTTAAAATTATAGATGATACAAGGGAATATGAAATTACGGTGAAAGCCGCATATTTCTCTTCCCTGCGAACGGTGGTGGACGGTATTTTCCATCATTTGCGTTCTATTGTAAAGCGATGAGGGATTAATCGCGTGGGTAGAACGAATGAGATTCAACTCGAAAATCAGTCTTTCTACGACATTGTTCAGACATTGTAAAAACCTGAATTACTTAATTGACTCAGGCGGGCCGATGAAGAAACTATGTTTTCATTTGATGACATGGTTGTTCAGCGGCAAGGTTGAGACTCGTCTGGTCTCAGTAGTGAAGAAACTGCATAACGAGGATATGTTCCGGGTTATGTTATGCTCGATGCTTTTGGGCGATGCATCGCAGAAGTTATCCACTAGATACAATGATGTAAGAACCAAAATAACGTCGCACAACGCCAAAAAGTACATTCTGGGAGGTATCCTCGAGTGACTGATAACGGCAAATTTATTATATGTCAATACCGAAATGATATTTAAAAATATGAAACGCAATAATATGCGTCAGGGTTCAATTCACAATCAGCTTATCCTCGTTTGTGTGTCAAGTAGCATGGCTAGCAATAAAAAAAAAGTCAATTGTGTTGTGACCTATATAATTTTAAAGGTAATTGACTGAACTATATATATATATATTTTATATATTTATATTTTAACTTTTTAATTGTTTTATAATGTGACTGTATGTGACTTAACTAGGGCTCTTAAAGCCAATTGGATTGTTTTTTCCTAAAATAATTTGCTAATGCTTATCCCGAGTATAACATCAAGGATACATTCTCGATTAGCGTAAGTTATAAAACTGTGTAGCGAACTGTTTTGTAAATTATGTCTTTTCTCACTTTTGTAGTTCCCTGAAGATGTAAATAAATATTTACGAAAGCTTGGAAATCTAAAAAGAGTACTCTTTTCCTTCATATTGCTGCTTACCTCAATATTTTTCTGTTTGTGTCCTAATTGATCAGCAACGATCACATGCGCTAATTATATTTTAATATTCGAAACTTGCTTTTTTAAAAACAAATTAT